>OZ038359.1:21331144-21467295 GCA_964035985.1 Panagrolaimus superbus
AAAGCTTGGGATTCTGAAACTTTCTCAAACATAATTTAGTAGCTTTAGAAACTATTTAAACACAAAATTAGACAGATCTGAGACAAAAAATTTTTTTCTTTTTACCATATTCTGGTACTCATTTAATTATAAATTTTCTTGGGTAAAGCTTGGGATTCTGAAACTTTCTCAAACACAAAATTAGAAAGATCTGAGACAAAAATTATTTTTTTTTTTTTACCATATTCTGGTACTCAAATTATTATAAATTTTCTTGGGTAAAGCTTGGGATTCTGAAACTTTCTCAAACATAATTTAGTAGCTTTAGAAACTATTTAAACACAAAATTAGACAGATCTGAGACAAAAAATATTTTTTCTTTTTACCATATTCTGGTACTCAATTAATTATAAATTTTCTTGGGTAAAGCTTGGGATTCTGAAACTTTCTCAAACATAATTTAGTAGCTTTAGAAACAATTTAAACACAAAATTAGACAGATCTGAGACAAAAAATATTTTTTCTTTTTACCATATTCTGGTACTCAATTAATTATAAATTTTCTTGGGTAAAGCTTGGGATTCTGAAACTTTCTCAAACATAATTTAGTAGCTTTAGAAACTATTTAAACACAAAATTAGACAGATCTGAGACAAAAATTATTTTTTCTTTTTACCATATTCTGGTACTCAATTAATTATAAATTTTCTTGGGTAAAGCTTGGGATTCTGAAACTTTCTCAAAACACAAAATTAGAAAGATCTGAGACAAAAATTATTTTTTTTTTTTTACCATATTCTGGTACTCAAATTATTATAAATTTTCTTGGGTAAAGCTTGGGATTCTGAAACTTTCTCAAACATAATTTAGTAGCTTTAGAAACTATTTAAACACAAAATTAGACAGATCTGAGACAAAAAATATTTTTTCTTTTTACCATATTCTGGTACTCAATTAATTATAAATTTTCTTGGGTAAAGCTTGGGATTCTGAAACTTTCTCAAACATAATTTAGTAGCTTTAGAAACAATTTAAACACAAAATTAGACAGATCTGAGACAAAAAATATTTTTTCTTTTTACCATATTCTGGTACTCAATTAATTATAAATTTTCTTGGGTAAAGCTTGGGATTCTGAAACTTTCTCAAACATAATTTAGTAGCTTTAGAAACTATTTAAACACAAAATTAGACAGATCTGAGACAAAAATTATTTTTTCTTTTTACCATATTCTGGTACTCATTTAATTATAAATTTTCTTGGGTAAAGCTTGGGATTCTGAAACTTTCTCAAAACACAAAATTAGAAAGATCTGAGACAAAAATTATTTTTTTTTTTTTACCATATTCTGGTACTCAAATTATTATAAATTTTCTTGGGTAAAGCTTGGGATTCTGAAACTTTCTCAAACATAATTTAGTAGCTTTAGAAACTATTTAAACACAAAATTAGACAGATCTGAGACAAAAAATATTTTTTCTTTTTACCATATTCTGGTACTCAATTAATTATAAATTTTCTTGGGTAAAGCTTGGGATTCTGAAACTTTCTCAAACATAATTTAGTAGCTTTAGAAACTATTTAAACACAAAATTAGACAGATCTGAGACAAAAATTATTTTTTCTTTTTACCATATTCTGGTACTCAATTAATTATAAATTTTCTTGGGTAAAGCTTGGGATTCTGAAACTTTCTCAAACATAATTTAGTAGCTTTAGAAACTATTTAAACACAAAATTAGACAGATCTGAGACAAAAATTATTTTTTCTTTTTACCATATTCTGGTACTCAAATTATTATAAATTTTCTTGGGTAAAGCTTGGGATTCTGAAACTTTCTCAAACATAATTTAGTAGCTTTAGAAACTATTTAAACACAAAATTAGACAGATCTGAGACAAAAATTGTTTTTTCTTTTTACCATATTCTGGTACTCAATTAATTATAAATTTTCTTGGGTAAAGCTTGGGATTCTGTAACTTTCTCAAACATAATTTAGTAGCTTTAGAAACTATTTAAACACAAAATTAGACAGATCTGAGACAAAAATTATTTTTTCTTTTTACCATATTCTGGTACTCAATTAATTATAAATTTTCTTGGGTAAAGCTTGGGATTCTGAAACTTTCTCAAACATAATTTAGTAGCTTTAGAAACAATTTAAACACAAAATTAGACAGATCTGAGACAAAAAATATTTTTTCTTTTTACCATATTCTGGTACTCAATTAATTATAAATTTTCTTGGGTAAAGCTTGGGATTCTGAAACTTTCTCAAACATAATTTAGTAGCTTTAGAAACTATTTAAACACAAAATTAGACAGATCTGAGACAAAAATTATTTTTTCTTTTTACCATATTCTGGTACTCAAATTATTATAAATTTTCTTGGGTAAAGCTTGGGATTCTGAAACTTTCTCAAACATAATTTAGTAGCTTTAGAAACTATTTAAACACAAAATTAGACAGATCTGAGACAAAAATTGTTTTTTCTTTTTACCATATTCTGGTACTCAATTAATTATAAATTTTCTTGGGTAAAGCTTGGGATTCTGAAACTTTCTCAAACATAATTTAGTAGCTTTAGAAACAATTTAAACACAAAATTAGACAGATCTGAGACAAAAAATATTTTTTCTTTTTACCATATTCTGGTACTCAATTAATTATAAATTTTCTTGGGTAAAGCTTGGGATTCTGAAACTTTCTCAAACATAATTTAGTAGCTTTAGAAACTATTTAAACACAAAATTAGACAGATCTGAGACAAAAATTATTTTTTCTTTTTACCATATTCTGGTACTCAATTAATTATAAATTTTCTTGGGTAAAGCTTGGGATTCTGAAACTTTCTCAAACATAATTTAGTAGCTTTAGAAACTATTTAAACACAAAATTAGACAGATCTGAGACAAAAAATTTTTTTTCTTTTTACCATATTCTGGTACTCAATTAATTATAAATTTTCTTGGGTAAAGCTTGGGATTCTGAAACTTTCTCAAACATAATTTAGTAGCTTTAGAAACTATTTAAACACAAAATTAGACAGATCTGAGACAAAAATTATTTTTTCTTTTTACCATATTCTGGTACTCAAATTATTATAAATTTTCTTGGGTAAAGCTTGGGATTCTGAAACTTTCTCAAACATAATTTAGTAGCTTTAGAAACTATTTAAACACAAAATTAGACAGATCTGAGACAAAAATTGTTTTTTCTTTTTACCATATTCTGGTACTCAATTAATTATAAATTTTCTTGGGTAAAGCTTGGGATTCTGAAACTTTCTCAAACATAATTTAGTAGCTTTAGAAACTATTTAAACACAAAATTAGACAGATCTGAGACAAAAATTATTTTTTCTTTTTACCATATTCTGGTACTCAATTAATTATAAATTTTCTTGGGTAAAGCTTGGGATTCTGAAACTTTCTCAAACATAATTTAGTAGCTTTAGAAACTATTTAAACACAAAATTAGACAGATCTGAGACAAAAATTATTTTTTCTTTTTACCATATTCTGGTACTCAAATTATTATAAATTTTCTTGGGTAAAGCTTGGGATTCTGAAACTTTCTCAAACATAATTTAGTAGCTTTAGAAACTATTTAAACACAAAATTAGACAGATCTGAGACAAAAAATTTTTTTTCTTTTTACCATATTCTGGTACTCAAATTATTATAAATTTTCTTGGGTAAAGCTTGGGATTCTGAAACTTTCTCAAACATAATTTAGTAGCTTTAGAAACTATTTAAACACAAAATTAGACAGATCTGAGACAAAAAAATTTTTTTCTTTTTACCATATTCTGGTACTCATTTAATTATAAATTTTCTTGGGTAAAGCTTGGGATTCTGAAACTTTCTCAAACATAATTTAGTAGCTTTAGAAACTATTTAAACACAAAATTAGACAGATCTGAGACAAAAAATTTTTTTTCTTTTTACCATATTCTGGTACTCAAATTATTATAAATTTTCTTGGGTAAAGCTTGGGATTCTGAAACTTTCTCAAACATAATTTAGTAGCTTTAGAAACTATTTAAACACAAAATTAGACAGATCTGAGACAAAAATTATTTTTTCTTTTTACCATATTCTGGTACTCAAATTATTATAAATTTTCTTGGGTAAAGCTTGGGATTCTGAAACTTTCTCAAAACACAAAATTAGAAAGATCTGAGACAAAAATTATTTTTTCTTTTTACCATATTCTGGTACTCAATTAATTATAAATTTTCTTGGGTAAAGCTTGGGATTCTGAAACTTTCTCAAACATAATTTAGTAGCTTTAGAAACTATTTAAACACAAAATTAGAAAGATCTGAGACAAAAATTATTTTTTCTTTTTACCATATTCTGGTACTCAATTAATTATAAATTTTCTTGGGTAAAGCTTGGGATTCTGAAACTTTCTCAAACATAATTTAGTAGCTTTAGAAACTATTTAAACACAAAATTAGAAAGATCTGAGACAAAAATTATTTTTTCTTTTTACCATATTCTGGTACTCAATTAATTATAAATTTTCTTGGGTAAAGCTTGGGATTCTGAAACTTTCTCAAACATAATTTAGTAGCTTTAGAAACTATTTAAACACAAAATTAGAAAGATCTGAGACAAAAATTATTTTTTCTTTTTACCATATTCTGGTACTCAAATTATTATAAATTTTCTTGGGTAAAGCTTGGGATTCTGAAACTTTCTCAAACATAATTTAGTAGCTTTAGAAACTATTTAAACACAAAATTAGACAGATCTGAGACAAAAATTGTTTTTTCTTTTTACCATATTCTGGTACTCAATTAATTATAAATTTTCTTGGGTAAAGCTTGGGATTCTGTAACTTTCTCAAACATAATTTAGTAGCTTTAGAAACTATTTAAACACAAAATTAGACAGATCTGAGACAAAAATTATTTTTTCTTTTTACCATATTCTGGTACTCAAATTATTATAAATTTTCTTGGGTAAAGCTTGGGATTCTGAAACTTTCTCAAACATAATTTAGTAGCTTTAGAAACTATTTAAACACAAAATTAGACAGATCTGAGACAAAAAATTTTTTTTCTTTTTACCATATTCTGGTACTCAAATTATTATAAATTTTCTTGGGTAAAGCTTGGGATTCTGAAACTTTCTCAAACATAATTTAGTAGCTTTAGAAACTATTTAAACACAAAATTAGACAGATCTGAGACAAAAAATTTTTTTTCTTTTTACCATATTCTGGTACTCATTTAATTATAAATTTTCTTGGGTAAAGCTTGGGATTCTGAAACTTTCTCAAACATAATTTAGTAGCTTTAGAAACTATTTAAACACAAAATTAGACAGATCTGAGACAAAAAATTTTTTTTCTTTTTACCATATTCTGGTACTCAAATTATTATAAATTTTCTTGGGTAAAGCTTGGGATTCTGAAACTTTCTCAAACATAATTTAGTAGCTTTAGAAACTATTTAAACACAAAATTAGACAGATCTGAGACAAAAAATTTTTTTTCTTTTTACCATATTCTGGTACTCAATTAATTATAAATTTTCTTGGGTAAAGCTTGGGATTCTGAAACTTTCTCAAACATAATTTAGTAGCTTTAGAAACTATTTAAACACAAAATTAGACAGATCTGAGACAAAAATTATTTTTTCTTTTTACCATATTCTGGTACTCAAATTATTATAAATTTTCTTGGGTAAAGCTTGGGATTCTGAAACTTTCTCAAACATAATTTAGTAGCTTTAGAAACTATTAAAACACAAAATTAGACAGATCTGAGACAAAAATTATTTTTTCTTTTTACCATATTCTGGTACTCAATTAATTATAAATTTTCTTGGGTAAAGCTTGGGATTCTGAAACTTTCTCAAACATAATTTAGTAGCTTTAGAAACTATTTAAACACAAAATTAGACAGATCTGAGACAAAAATTATTTTTTCTTTTTACCATATTCTGGTACTCAATTAATTATAAATTTTCTTGGGTAAAGCTTGGGATTCTGAAACTTTCTCAAACATAATTTAGTAGCTTTAGAAACTATTTAAACACAAAATTAGAAAGATCTGAGACAAAAATTATTTTTTCTTTTTACCATATTCTGGTACTCAATTAATTATAAATTTTCTTGGGTAAAGCTTGGGATTCTGAAACTTTCTCAAACATAATTTAGTAGCTTTAGAAACTATTTAAACACAAAATTAGACAGATCTGAGACAAAAATTATTTTTTCTTTTTACCATATTCTGGTACTCAATTAATTATAAATTTTCTTGGGTAAAGCTTGGGATTCTGAAACTTTCTCAAACATAATTTAGTAGCTTTAGAAACTATTTAAACACAAAATTAGACAGATCTGAGACAAAAAATTTTTTTTCTTTTTACCATATTCTGGTACTCAAATTATTATAAATTTTCTTGGGTAAAGCTTGGGATTCTGAACCTTTCTCAAACATAATTTAGTAGCTTTAGAAACTATTTAAACACAAAATTAGACAGATCTGAGACAAAAAATTTTTTTTCTTTTTACCATATTCTGGTACTCATTTAATTATAAATTTTCTTGTGTAAAGCTTGGGATTCTGAAACTTTCTCAAACATAATTTAGTAGCTTTAGAAACTATTTAAACACAAAATTAGAAAGATCTGAGACAAAAATTATTTTTTCTTTTTACCATATTCTGGTACTCAATTAATTATAAATTTTCTTGGGTAAAGCTTGGGATTCTGAAACTTTCTCAAACATAATTTAGTAGCTTTAGAAACTATTTAAACACAAAATTAGACAGATCTGAGACAAAAAATTTTTTTTCTTTTTACCATATTCTGGTACTCAAATTATTATAAATTTTCTTGGGTAAAGCTTGGGATTCTGAACCTTTCTCAAACATAATTTAGTAGCTTTAGAAACTATTTAAACACAAAATTAGACAGATCTGAGACAAAAAATTTTTTTTCTTTTTACCATATTCTGGTACTCATTTAATTATAAATTTTCTTGTGTAAAGCTTGGGATTCTGAAACTTTCTCAAACATAATTTAGTAGCTTTAGAAACTATTTAAACACAAAATTAGAAAGATCTGAGACAAAAATTATTTTTTCTTTTTACCATATTCTGGTACTCAATTAATTATAAATTTTCTTGGGTAAAGCTTGGGATTCTGAAACTTTCTCAAACATAATTTAGTAGCTTTAGAAACTATTTAAACACAAAATTAGACAGATCTGAGACAAAAATTATTTTTTCTTTTTACCATATTCTGGTACTCAATTAATTATAAATTTTCTTGGGTAAAGCTTGGGATTCTGAAACTTTCTCAAACATAATTTAGTAGCTTTAGAAACTATTTAAACACAAAATTAGACAGATCTGAGACAAAAATTATTTTTTCTTTTTACCATATTCTGGTACTCAAATTATTATAAATTTTCTTGGGTAAAGCTTGGGATTCTGAAACTTTCTCAAACATAATTTAGTAGCTTTAGAAACTATTTAAACACAAAATTAGACAGATCTGAGACAAAAATTATTTTTTCTTTTTACCATATTCTGGTACTCAATTAATTATAAATTTTCTTGGGTAAAGCTTGGGATTCTGAAACTTTCTCAAACATAATTTAGTAGCTTTAGAAACTATTTAAACACAAAATTAGACAGATCTGAGACAAAAATTATTTTTTCTTTTTACCATATTCTGGTACTCAAATTATTATAAATTTTCTTGGGTAAAGCTTGGGATTCTGAAACTTTCTCAAACATAATTTAGTAGCTTTAGAAACTATTTAAACACAAAATTAGACAGATCTGAGACAAAAATTATTTTTCTTTTTACCATATTCTGGTACTCATTTAATTATAAATTTTCTTGTGTAAAGCTTGGGATTCTGAAACTTTCTCAAAACACAAAATTAGAAAGATCTGAGACAAAAATTATTTTTTCTTTTTACCATATTCTGGTACTCAAATTATTATAAATTTTCTTGGGTAAAGCTTGGGATTCTGAAACTTTCTCAAACATAATTTAGTAGCTTTAGAAACTATTTAAACACAAAATTAGACAGATCTGAGACAAAAATTATTTTTTCTTTTTACCATATTCTGGTACTCATTTAATTATAAATTTTCTTGTGTAAAGCTTGGGATTCTGAAACTTTCTCAAAACACAAAATTAGAAAGATCTGAGACAAAAATTATTTTTTCTTTTTACCATATTCTGGTACTCAAATTATTATAAATTTTCTTGGGTAAAGCTTGGGATTCTGAACTTTTCTCAAACATAATTTAGTAGCTTTAGAAACTATTAAAACACAAAATTAGACAGATCTGAGACAAAAATTATTTTTTCTTTTTACCATATTCTGGTACTCAATTAATTATAAATTTTCTTGGGTAAAGCTTGGGATTCTGAAACTTTCTCAAACATAATTTAGTAGCTTTAGAAACTATTTAAACACAAAATTAGACAGATCTGAGACAAAAATTATTTTTTCTTTTTACCATATTCTGGTACTCAATTAATTATAAATTTTCTTGGGTAAAGCTTGGGATTCTGAAACTTTCTCAAACATAATTTAGTAGCTTTAGAAACTATTTAAACACAAAATTAGAAAGATCTGAGACAAAAATTATTTTTTCTTTTTACCATATTCTGGTACTCAATTAATTATAAATTTTCTTGGGTAAAGCTTGGGATTCTGAAACTTTCTCAAACATAATTTAGTAGCTTTAGAAACTATTTAAACACAAAATTAGAAAGATCTGAGACAAAAATTATTTTTTCTTTTTACCATATTCTGGTACTCAATTAATTATAAATTTTCTTGGGTAAAGCTTGGGATTCTGAAACTTTCTCAAACATAATTTAGTAGCTTTAGAAACTATTTAAACACAAAATTAGACAGATCTGAGACAAAAATTATTTTTTCTTTTTACCATATTCTGGTACTCAATTAATTATAAATTTTCTTGGGTAAAGCTTGGGATTCTGAAACTTTCTCAAACATAATTTAGTAGCTTTAGAAACTATTTAAACACAAAATTAGACAGATCTGAGACAAAAAATTTTTTTTCTTTTTACCATATTCTGGTACTCAAATTATTATAAATTTTCTTGGGTAAAGCTTGGGATTCTGAAACTTTCTCAAACATAATTTAGTAGCTTTAGAAACTATTTAAACACAAAATTAGACAGATCTGAGACAAAAAATTTTTTTTCTTTTTACCATATTCTGGTACTCATTTAATTATAAATTTTCTTGTGTAAAGCTTGGGATTCTGAAACTTTCTCAAAACACAAAATTAGAAAGATCTGAGACAAAAATTATTTTTTCTTTTTACCATATTCTGGTACTCAATTAATTATAAATTTTCTTGGGTAAAGCTTGGGATTCTGAAACTTTCTCAAACATAATTTAGTAGCTTTAGAAACTATTTAAACACAAAATTAGACAGATCTGAGACAAAATTTATTTTTTCTTTTTACCATATTCTGGTACTCAATTAATTATAAATTTTCTTGGGTAAAGCTTGGGATTCTGAAACTTTCTCAAACATAATTTAGTAGCTTTAGAAACTATTTAAACACAAAATTAGACAGATCTGAGACAAAAAATTTTTTTTCTTTTTACCATATTCTGGTACTCAAATTATTATAAATTTTCTTGGGTAAAGCTTGGGATTCTGAAACTTTCTCAAACATAATTTAGTAGCTTTAGAAACTATTTAAACACAAAATTAGACAGATCTGAGACAAAAATTATTTTTTCTTTTTACCATATTCTGGTACTCAATTAATTATAAATTTTCTTGGGTAAAGCTTGGGATTCTGAAACTTTCTCAAACATAATTTAGTAGCTTTAGAAACTATTTAAACACAAAATTAGACAGATCTGAGACAAAAATTATTTTTTCTTTTTACCATATTCTGGTACTCAATTAATTATAAATTTTCTTGGGTAAAGCTTGGGATTCTGAAACTTTCTCAAACATAATTTAGTAGCTTTAGAAACTATTTAAACACAAAATTAGACAGATCTGAGACAAAAATTTTTTTTTCTTTTTACCATATTCTGGTACTCAAATTATTATAAATTTTCTTGGGTAAAGCTTGGGATTCTGAAACTTTCTCAAACATAATTTAGTAGCTTTAGAAACTATTTAAACACAAAATTAGACAGATCTGAGACAAAAATTATTTTTTCTTTTTACCATATTCTGGTACTCAATTAATTATAAATTTTCTTGGGTAAAGCTTGGGATTCTGAAACTTTCTCAAACATAATTTAGTAGCTTTAGAAACTATTTAAACACAAAATTAGACAGATCTGAGACAAAATTTATTTTTTCTTTTTACCATATTCTGGTACTCAATTAATTATAAATTTTCTTGGGTAAAGCTTGGGATTCTGAAACTTTCTCAAACATAATTTAGTAGCTTTAGAAACTATTTAAACACAAAATTAGACAGATCTGAGACAAAATTTATTTTTTCTTTTTACCATATTCTGGTACTCAATTAATTATAAATTTTCTTGGGTAAAGCTTGGGATTCTGAAACTTTCTCAAACATAATTTAGTAGCTTTAGAAACTATTTAAACACAAAATTAGACAGATCTGAGACAAAAATTATTTTTTCTTTTTACCATATTCTGGTACTCAATTAATTATAAATTTTCTTGGGTAAAGCTTGGGATTCTGAAACTTTCTCAAACATAATTTAGTAGCTTTAGAAACTATTTAAACACAAAATTAGACAGATCTGAGACAAAATTTATTTTTTCTTTTTACCATATTCTGGTACTCAATTAATTATAAATTTTCTTGGGTAAAGCTTGGGATTCTGAAACTTTCTCAAACATAATTTAGTAGCTTTAGAAACTATTTAAACACAAAATTAGACAGATCTGAGACAAAAAATTTTTTTTCTTTTTACCATATTCTGGTACTCAAATTATTATAAATTTTCTTGGGTAAAGCTTGGGATTCTGAAACTTTCTCAAACATAATTTAGTAGCTTTAGAAACTATTTAAACACAAAATTAGACAGATCTGAGACAAAAATTATTTTTTCTTTTTACCATATTCTGGTACTCAATTAATTATAAATTTTCTTGGGTAAAGCTTGGGATTCTGAAACTTTCTCAAACATAATTTAGTAGCTTTAGAAACTATTTAAACACAAAATTAGACAGATCTGAGACAAAATTTATTTTTTCTTTTTACCATATTCTGGTACTCAATTAATTATAAATTTTCTTGGGTAAAGCTTGGGATTCTGAAACTTTCTCAAACATAATTTAGTAGCTTTAGAAACTATTTAAACACAAAATTAGACAGATCTGAGACAAAATTTATTTTTTCTTTTTACCATATTCTGGTACTCAAATTATTATAAATTTTCTTGGGTAAAGCTTGGGATTCTGAAACTTTCTCAAACATAATTTAGTAGCTTTAGAAACTATTTAAACACAAAATTAGACAGATCTGAGACAAAAATTATTTTTTCTTTTTACCATATTCTGGTACTCAATTAATTATAAATTTTCTTGGTAAAGCTTGGGATTCTGAAACTTTCTCAAACATAATTTAGTAGCTTTAGAAACTATTTAAACACAAAATTAGACAGATCTGAGACAAAATTTATTTTTTCTTTTTACCATATTCTGGTACTCAATTAATTATAAATTTTCTTGGGTAAAGCTTGGGATTCTGAAACTTTCTCAAACATAATTTAGTAGCTTTAGAAACTATTTAAACACAAAATTAGACAGATCTGAGACAAAATTTATTTTTTCTTTTTACCATATTCTGGTACTCATTTAATTATAAATTTTCTTGGGTAAAGCTTGGGATTCTGAAACTTTCTCCAACATAATTTAGTAGCTTTAGAAACTATTTAAACACAAAATTAGACAGATCTGAGACAAAAATTATTTTTTCTTTTTACCATATTCTGGTACTCAATTAATTATAAATTTTCTTGGGTAAAGCTTGGGATTCTGAAACTTTCTCAAACATAATTTAGTAGCTTTAGAAACTATTTAAACACAAAATTAGACAGATCTGAGACAAAATTTATTTTTTCTTTTTACCATATTCTGGTACTCAATTAATTATAAATTTTCTTGGGTAAAGCTTGGGATTCTGAAACTTTCTCAAACATAATTTAGTAGCTTTAGAAACTATTTAAACACAAAATTAGACAGATCTGAGACAAAATTTATTTTTTCTTTTTACCATATTCTGGTACTCATTTAATTATAAATTTTCTTGGGTAAAGCTTGGGATTCTGAAACTTTCTCAAACATAATTTAGTAGCTTTAGAAACTATTTAAACACAAAATTAGACAGATCTGAGACAAAAATTATTTTTTCTTTTTACCATATTCTGGTACTCAATTAATTATAAATTTTCTTGGGTAAAGCTTGGGATTCTGAAACTTTCTCAAACATAATTTAGTAGCTTTAGAAACTATTTAAACACAAAATTAGACAGATCTGAGACAAAATTTATTTTTTCTTTTTACCATATTCTGGTACTCATTTAATTATAAATTTTCTTGGGTAAAGCTTGGGATTCTGAAACTTTCTCAAACATAATTTAGTAGCTTTAGAAACTATTTAAACACAAAATTAGACAGATCTGAGACAAAATTTATTTTTTCTTTTTACCATATTCTGGTACTCAATTAATTATAAATTTTCTTGGGTAAAGCTTGGGATTCTGAAACTTTCTCAAACATAATTTAGTAGCTTTAGAAACTATTTAAACACAAAATTAGACAGATCTGAGACAAAATTTATTTTTTCTTTTTACCATATTCTGGTACTCAATTAATTATAAATTTTCTTGGGTAAAGCTTGGGATTCTGAAACTTTCTCAAACATAATTTAGTAGCTTTAGAAACTATTTAAACACAAAATTAGACAGATCTGAGACAAAAATTATTTTTTCTTTTTACCATATTCTGGTACTCAATTAATTATAAATTTTCTTGGGTAAAGCTTGGGATTCTGAAACTTTCTCAAACATAATTTAGTAGCTTTAGAAACTATTTAAACACAAAATTAGACAGATCTGAGACAAAATTTATTTTTTCTTTTTACCATATTCTGGTACTCATTTAATTATAAATTTTCTTGGGTAAAGCTTGGGATTCTGAAACTTTCTCAAACATAATTTAGTAGCTTTAGAAACTATTTAAACACAAAATTAGACAGATCTGAGACAAAAATTATTTTTTCTTTTTACCATATTCTGGTACTCAATTAATTATAAATTTTCTTGGGTAAAGCTTGGGATTCTGAAACTTTCTCAAACATAATTTAGTAGCTTTAGAAACTATTTAAACACAAAATTAGACAGATCTGAGACAAAAATTATTTTTTCTTTTTACCATATTCTGGTACTCATTTAATTATAAATTTTCTTGGGTAAAGCTTGGGATTCTGAAACTTTCTCAAACATAATTTAGTAGCTTTAGAAACTATTTAAACACAAAATTAGACAGATCTGAGACAAAAATTATTTTTTCTTTTTACCATATTCTGGTACTCAATTAATTATAAATTTTCTTGGGTAAAGCTTGGGATTCTGAAACTTTCTCAAACATAATTTAGTAGCTTTAGAAACTATTTAAACACAAAATTAGACAGATCTGAGACAAAAATTATTTTTTCTTTTTACCATATTCTGGTACTCAATTAATTATAAATTTTCTTGGGTAAAGCTTGGGATTCTGAAACTTTCTCAAACATAATTTAGTAGCTTTAGAAACTATTTAAACACAAAATTAGACAGATCTGAGACAAAAATTATTTTTTCTTTTTACCATATTCTGGTACTCATTTAATTATAAATTTTCTTGGGTAAAGCTTGGGATTCTGAAACTTTCTCAAACATAATTTAGTAGCTTTAGAAACTATTTAAACACAAAATTAGACAGATCTGAGACAAAAATTATTTTTTCTTTTTACCATATTCTGGTACTCAAATTATTATAAATTTTCTTGGGTAAAGCTTGGGATTCTGAAACTTTCTCAAACATAATTTAGTAGCTTTAGAAACTATTTAAACACGAAATTAGACAGATCTGAGACAAAAATTATTTTTTCTTTTTACCATATTCTGGTACTCATTTAATTATAAATTTTCTTGGGTAAAGCTTGGGATTCTGAAACTTTCTCAAACATAATTTAGTAGCTTTAGAAACTATTTAAACACAAAATTAGACAGATCTGAGACAAAAATTATTTTTTCTTTTTACCATATTCTGGTACTCATTTAATTATAAATTTTCTTGGGTAAAGCTTGGGATTCTGAAACTTTCTCAAACATAATTTAGTAGCTTTAGAAACTATTTAAACACAAAATTAGACAGATCTGAGACAAAAATTATTTTTTCTTTTTACCATATTCTGGTACTCATTTAATTATAAATTTTCTTGGGTAAAGCTTGGGATTCTGAAACTTTCTCAAACATAATTTAGTAGCTTTAGAAACTATTTAAACACAAAATTAGACAGATCTGAGACAAAAATTATTTTTTCTTTTTACCATATTCTGGTACTCAAATTATTATAAATTTTCTTGGGTAAAGCTTGGGATTCTGAAACTTTCTCAAACATAATTTAGTAGCTTTAGAAACTATTTAAACACAAAATTAGACAGATCTGAGACAAAAATTATTTTTTCTTTTTACCATATTCTGGTACTCAATTAATTATAAATTTTCTTGGGTAAAGCTTGGGATTCTGAAACTTTCTCAAACATAATTTAGTAGCTTTAGAAACTATTTAAACACAAAATTAGACAGATCTGAGACAAAAATTTTTTTTCTTTTTACCATATTCTGGTACTCAAATTATTATAAATTTTCTTGGGTAAAGCTTGGGATTCTGAAACTTTCTCAAACATAATTTAGTAGCTTTAGAAACTATTTAAACACAAAATTAGACAGATCGGAGACAAAAAATTTTTTTTCTTTTTACCATATTCTGGTACTCATTTAATTATAAATTTTCTTGTGTAAAGCTTGGGATTCTGAAACTTTCTCAAAACACAAAATTAGAAAGATCTGAGACAAAAATTATTTTTTCTTTTTACCATATTCTGGTACTCAAATTATTATAAATTTTCTTGGGTAAAGCTTGGGATTCTGAAACTTTCTCAAACATAATTTAGTAGCTTTAGAAACTATTTAAACACAAAATTAGACAGATCTGAGACAAAAATTATTTTTTCTTTTTACCATATTCTGGTACTCAAATTATTATAAATTTTCTTGGGTAAAGCTTGGGATTCTGAAACTTTCTCAAACATAATTTAGTAGCTTTAGAAACTATTTAAACACAAAATTAGACAGATCTGAGACAAAAATTATTTTTTCTTTTTACCATATTCTGGTACTCATTTAATTATAAATTTTCTTGGGTAAAGCTTGGGATTCTGAAACTTTCTCAAACATAATTTAGTAGCTTTAGAAACTATTTAAACACAAAATTAGACAGATCTGAGACAAAAATTATTTTTTCTTTTTACCATATTCTGGTACTCAATTAATTATAAATTTTCTTGGGTAAAGCTTGGGATTCTGAAACTTTCTCAAACATAATTTAGTAGCTTTAGAAACTATTTAAACACAAAATTAGACAGATCTGAGACAAAAATTATTTTTTCTTTTTACCATATTCTGGTACTCAATTAATTATAAATTTTCTTGGGTAAAGCTTGGGATTCTGAAACTTTCTCAAACATAATTTAGTAGCTTTAGAAACTATTTAAACACAAAATTAGACAGATCTGAGACAAAAATTATTTTTTCTTTTTACCATATTCTGGTACTCAATTAATTATAAATTTTCTTGGGTAAAGCTTGGGATTCTGAAACTTTCTCAAACATAATTTAGTAGCTTTAGAAACTATTTAAACACAAAATTAGACAGATCTGAGACAAAAATTATTTTTTCTTTTTACCATATTCTGGTACTCAATTAATTATAAATTTTCTTGGGTAAAGCTTGGGATTCTGAAACTTTCTCAAACATAATTTAGTAGCTTTAGAAACTATTTAAACACAAAATTAGACAGATCTGAGACAAAAATTATTTTTTCTTTTTACCATATTCTGGTACTCAATTAATTATAAATTTTCTTGGGTAAAGCTTGGGATTCTGAAACTTTCTCAAACATAATTTAGTAGCTTTAGAAACTATTTAAACACAAAATTAGACAGATCTGAGACAAAAATTATTTTTTCTTTTTACCATATTCTGGTACTCAATTAATTATAAATTTTCTTGGGTAAAGCTTGGGATTCTGAAACTTTCTCAAACATAATTTAGTAGCTTTAGAAACTATTTAAACACAAAATTAGAAAGATCTGAGACAAAAATTATTTTTTCTTTTTACCATATTCTGGTACTCAATTAATTATAAATTTTCTTGGGTAAAGCTTGGGATTCTGAAACTTTCTCAAACATAATTTAGTAGCTTTAGAAACTATTTAAACACAAAATTAGACAGATCTGAGACAAAAATTATTTTTTCTTTTTACCATATTCTGGTACTCATTTAATTATAAATTTTCTTGGGTAAAGCTTGGGATTCTGAAACTTTCTCAAACATAATTTAGTAGCTTTAGAAACTATTTAAACACAAAATTAGACAGATCTGAGACAAAAATTATTTTTTCTTTTTACCATATTCTGGTACTCAATTAATTATAAATTTTCTTGGGTAAAGCTTGGGATTCTGAAACTTTCTCAAACATAATTTAGTAGCTTTAGAAACTATTTAAACACAAAATTAGAAAGATCTGAGACAAAAATTATTTTTTCTTTTTACCATATTCTGGTACTCAATTAATTATAAATTTTCTTGGGTAAAGCTTGGGATTCTGAAACTTTCTCAAACATAATTTAGTAGCTTTAGAAACTATTTAAACACAAAATTAGACAGATCTGAGACAAAATTTATTTTTTCTTTTTACCATATTCTGGTACTCAAATTATTATAAATTTTCTTGGGTAAAGCTTGGGATTCTGAAACTTTCTCAAACATAATTTAGTAGCTTTAGAAACTATTTAAACACAAAATTAGAAAGATCTGAGACAAAAATTATTTTTTCTTTTTACCATATTCTGGTACTCATTTAATTATAAATTTTCTTGGGTAAAGCTTGGGATTCTGAAACTTTCTCAAACATAATTTAGTAGCTTTAGAAACTATTTAAACACAAAATTAGACAGATCTGAGACAAAAATTATTTTTTCTTTTTACCATATTCTGGTACTCAATTAATTATAAATTTTCTTGGGTAAAGCTTGGGATTCTGAAACTTTCTCAAACATAATTTAGTAGCTTTAGAAACTATTTAAACACAAAATTAGACAGATCTGAGACAAAAATTATTTTTTCTTTTTACCATATTCTGGTACTCAATTAATTATAAATTTTCTTGGGTAAAGCTTGGGATTCTGAAACTTTCTCAAACATAATTTAGTAGCTTTAGAAACTATTTAAACACAAAATTAGAAAGATCTGAGACAAAAATTATTTTTTCTTTTTACCATATTCTGGTACTCAATTAATTATAAATTTTCTTGGGTAAAGCTTGGGATTCTGAAACTTTCTCAAACATAATTTAGTAGCTTTAGAAACTATTTAAACACAAAATTAGACAGATCTGAGACAAAAATTATTTTTTCTTTTTACCATATTCTGGTACTCATTTAATTATAAATTTTCTTGGGTAAAGCTTGGGATTCTGAAACTTTCTCAAACATAATTTAGTAGCTTTAGAAACTATTTAAACACAAAATTAGACAGATCTGAGACAAAAATTATTTTTTCTTTTTACCATATTCTGGTACTCAATTAATTATAAATTTTCTTGGGTAAAGCTTGGGATTCTGAAACTTTCTCAAACATAATTTAGTAGCTTTAGAAACTATTTAAACACAAAATTAGAAAGATCTGAGACAAAAATTATTTTTTCTTTTTACCATATTCTGGTACTCAATTAATTATAAATTTTCTTGGGTAAAGCTTGGGATTCTGAAACTTTCTCAAACATAATTTAGTAGCTTTAGAAACTATTTAAACACAAAATTAGACAGATCTGAGACAAAAAATTTTTTTTCTTTTTACCATATTCTGGTACTCAAATTATTATAAATTTTCTTGGGTAAAGCTTGGGATTCTGAAACTTTCTCAAACATAATTTAGTAGCTTTAGAAACTATTTAAACACAAAATTAGACAGATCGGAGACAAAAAATTTTTTTTCTTTTTACCATATTCTGGTACTCATTTAATTATAAATTTTCTTGTGTAAAGCTTGGGATTCTGAAACTTTCTCAAAACACAAAATTAGAAAGATCTGAGACAAAAATTATTTTTTCTTTTTACCATATTCTGGTACTCAAATTATTATAAATTTTCTTGGGTAAAGCTTGGGATTCTGAAACTTTCTCAAACATAATTTAGTAGCTTTAGAAACTATTTAAACACAAAATTAGACAGATCTGAGACAAAAATTATTTTTTCTTTTTACCATATTCTGGTACTCAAATTATTATAAATTTTCTTGGGTAAAGCTTGGGATTCTGAAACTTTCTCAAACATAATTTAGTAGCTTTAGAAACTATTTAAACACAAAATTAGACAGATCTGAGACAAAAATTATTTTTTCTTTTTACCATATTCTGGTACTCAAATTATTATAAATTTTCTTGGGTAAAGCTTGGGATTCTGAAACTTTCTCAAACATAATTTAGTAGCTTTAGAAACTATTTAAATACAAAATTAGACAGATCTGAGACAAAAATTATTTTTTCTTTTTACCAATATCTAATACTCAATTAATTATAAATTTTCTTGGGTAAAGCTTGGGATTCTGAAACTTTCTCAAACATAATTTAGTAGCTTTAGAAACTATTTAAACACAAAATTAGACAGATCTGAGACAAAAAATTTTTTTTCTTTTTACCATATTCTGGTACTCATTTAATTATAAATTTTCTTGTGTAAAGCTTGGGATTCTGAAACTTTCTCAAAACACAAAATTAGAAAGATCTGAGACAAAAATTATTTTTTCTTTTTACCATATTCTGGTACTCAAATTATTATAAATTTTCTTGGGTAAAGCTTGGGATTCTGAAACTTTCTCAAACATAATTTAGTAGCTTTAGAAACTATTTAAACACAAAATAAGACAGATCTGAGACAAAAATTATTTTTTCTTTTTACCATATTCTGGTACTCAAATTATTATAAATTTTCTTGGGTAAAGCTTGGGATTCTGAAACTTTCTCAAACATAATTTAGTAGCTTTAGAAACTATTTAAACACAAAATTAGACAGATCTGAGACAAAAAATATTTTTTCTTTTTACCAATATCTAATACTCAATTAAATATAAATTTTCTTGGGTAAAGCTTGGGATTCTGAAACTTTCTCAAACATAATTTAGTAGCTTTAGAAACTATTTAAATACAAAATTAGACAGATCTGAGACAAAAAATATTTTTTCTTTTTACCAATATCTAATACTCATTTAATTATAAATTTTCTTGGGTAAAGCTTGGGATTCTGAAACTTTCTCAAACATAATTTAGTAGCTTTAGAAACTATTTAAACACAAAATTAGACAGATCTGAGACAAAAATTATTTTTTCTTTTCACCAATATCTAATACTCAATTAAATATAAATTTTCTTGGGTAAAGCTTGGGATTCTGAAACTTTCTCAAACATAATTTAGTAGCTTTAGAAACTATTTAAATACAAAATTAGACAGATCTGAGACAAAAAATATTTTTTCTTTTTACCAATATCTAATACTCATTTAATTATAAATTTTCTTGGGTAAAGCTTGGGATTCTGAAACTTTCTCAAACATAATTTAGTAGCTTTAGAAACTATTTAAACACAAAATAAGACAGATCTGAGACAAAAATTATTTTTTCTTTTTACCATATTCTGGTACTCAAATTATTATAAATTTTCTTGGGTAAAGCTTGGGATTCTGAAACTTTCTCAAACATAATTTAGTAGCTTTAGAAACTATTTAAACACAAAATTAGACAGATCTGAGACAAAAAATATTTTTTCTTTTTACCAATATCTAATACTCAATTAAATATAAATTTTCTTGGGTAAAGCTTGGGATTCTGAAACTTTCTCAAACATAATTTAGTAGCTTTAGAAACTATTTAAATACAAAATTAGACAGATCTGAGACAAAAAATATTTTTTCTTTTTACCAATATCTAATACTCATTTAATTATAAATTTTCTTGGGTAAAGCTTGGGATTCTGAAACTTTCTCAAACATAATTTAGTAGCTTTAGAAACTATTTAAACACAAAATTAGACAGATCTGAGACAAAAATTATTTTTTCTTTTCACCAATATCTAATACTCAATTAAATATAAATTTTCTTGGGTAAAGCTTGGGATTCTGAAACTTTCTCAAACATAATTTAGTAGCTTTAGAAACTATTTAAACACAAAATTAGACAGATCTGAGACAAAAAATATTTTTTCTTTTTACCAAGATCTAATACTCAATTAAATATAAATTTTCTTGGGTAAAGCTTGGGATTCTGAAACTTTCTCAAACATAATTTAGTAGCTTTAGAAACTATTTAAACACAAAATTAGACAGATCTGAGACAAAAATTATTTTTTCTTTTCACCAATATCTAATACTCAATTAAATATAAATTTTCTTGGGTAAAGCTTGGGATTCTGAAACTTTCTCAAACATAATTTAGTAGCTTTAGAAACTATTTAAACACAAAATTAGACAGATCTGAGACAAAAAATATTTTTTCTTTTTACCAAGATCTAATACTCAATTAAATATAAATTTTCTTGGGTAAAGCTTGGGATTCTGAAACTTTCTCAAACATAATTTAGTAGCTTTAGAAACTATTTAAACACAAAATTAGACAGATCTGAGACAAAAATTATTTTTTCTTTTCACCAATATCTAATACTCAATTAAATATAAATTTTCTTGGGTAAAGCTTGGGATTCTGAAACTTTCTCAAACATAATTTAGTAGCTTTAGAAACTATTTAAACACAAAATTAGACAGATCTGAGACAAAAATTATTTTTTCTTTTCACCAATATCTAATACTCAATTAAATATAAATTTTCTTGGGTAAAGCTTGGGATTCTGAAACTTTCTCAAACATAATTTAGTAGCTTTAGAAACTATTTAAACACAAAATTAGACAGATCTGAGACAAAAAATATTTTTTCTTTTTACCAAGATCTAATACTCAATTAAATATAAATTTTCTTGGGTAAAGCTTGGGATTCTGAAACTTTCTCAAACATAATTTAGTAGCTTTAGAAACTATTTAAACACAAAATTAGACAGATCTGAGACAAAAATTATTTTTTCTTTTCACCAATATCTAATACTCAATTAAATATAAATTTTCTTGGGTAAAGCTTGGGATTCTGAAACTTTCTCAAACATAATTTAGTAGCTTTAGAAACTATTTAAATACAAAATTAGACAGATCTGAGACAAAAAATATTTTTTCTTTTTACCAATATCTAATACTCATTTAATTATAAATTTTCTTGGGTAAAGCTTGGGATTCTGAAACTTTCTCAAACATAATTTAGTAGCTTTAGAAACTATTTAAACACAAAATTAGACAGATCTGAGACAAAAATTATTTTTTCTTTTCACCAATATCTAATACTCAATTAAATATAAATTTTCTTGGGTAAAGCTTGGGATTCTGAAACTTTCTCAAACATAATTTAGTAGCTTTAGAAACTATTTAAACACAAAATTAGACAGATCTGAGACAAAAATTATTTTTTCTTTTCACCAATATCTAATACTCAATTAAATATAAATTTTCTTGGGTAAAGCTTGGGATTCTGAAACTTTCTCAAACATAATTTAGTAGCTTTAGAAACTATTTAAACACAAAATTAGACAGATCTGAGACAAAAATTATTTTTTCTTTTCACCAATATCTAATACTCAATTAAATATAAATTTTCTTGGGTAAAGCTTGGGATTCTGAAACTTTCTCAAACATAATTTAGTAGCTTTAGAAACTATTTAAACACAAAATTAGACAGATCTGAGACAAAAATTATTTTTTCTTTTCACCAATATCTAATACTCAATTAAATATAAATTTTCTTGGGTAAAGCTTGGGATTCTGAAACTTTCTCAAACATAATTTAGTAGCTTTAGAAACTATTTAAACACAAAATTAGACAGATCTGAGACAAAAATTATTTTTTCTTTTCACCAATATCTAATACTCAATTAAATATAAATTTTCTTGGGTAAAGCTTGGGATTCTGAAACTTTCTCAAACATAATTTAGTAGCTTTAGAAACTATTTAAATACAAAATTAGACAGATCTGAGACAAAAAATATTTTTTCTTTTTACCAATATCTAATACTCATTTAATTATAAATTTTCTTGGGTAAAGCTTGGGATTCTGAAACTTTCTCAAACATAATTTAGTAGCTTTAGAAACTATTTAAACACAAAATTAGACAGATCTGAGACAAAAATTATTTTTTCTTTTCACCAATATCTAATACTCAATTAAATATAAATTTTCTTGGGTAAAGCTTGGGATTCTGAAACTTTCTCAAACATAATTTAGTAGCTTTAGAAACTATTTAAACACAAAATTAGACAGATCTGAGACAAAAATTATTTTTTCTTTTCACCAATATCTAATACTCAATTAAATATAAATTTTCTTGGGTAAAGCTTGGGATTCTGAAACTTTCTCAAACATAATTTAGTAGCTTTAGAAACTATTTAAATACAAAATTAGACAGATCTGAGACAAAAAATATTTTTTCTTTTTACCAATATCTAATACTCATTTAATTATAAATTTTCTTGGGTAAAGCTTGGGATTCTGAAACTTTCTCAAACATAATTTAGTAGCTTTAGAAACTATTTAAACACAAAATTAGACAGATCTGAGACAAAAATTATTTTTTCTTTTCACCAATATCTAATACTCAATTAAATATAAATTTTCTTGGGTAAAGCTTGGGATTCTGAAACTTTCTCAAACATAATTTAGTAGCTTTAGAAACTATTTAAACACAAAATTAGACAGATCTGAGACAAAAATTATTTTTTCTTTTCACCAATATCTAATACTCAATTAAATATAAATTTTCTTGGGTAAAGCTTGGGATTCTGAAACTTTCTCAAACATAATTTAGTAGCTTTAGAAACTATTTAAACACAAAATTAGACAGATCTGAGACAAAAATTATTTTTTCTTTTCACCAATATCTAATACTCAATTAAATATAAATTTTCTTGGGTAAAGCTTGGGATTCTGAAACTTTCTCAAACATAATTTAGTAGCTTTAGAAACTATTTAATCATAAAATTAGACAGATTTGAGACAAAAAACATTTTTTCTTGTTCCCATATTCTGGTACTCATTTAATTATAAATTTTCTTGGGTAAAGCTTGGGATTCTGAAACTTTCTCAAACATAATTTAGTAGCTTTAGAAACTATTTAAACACAAAATTAGACAGATCTGAGACAAAAATTATTTTTTCTTTTTACCATATTCTGGTACTCAATTAATTATAAATTTTCTTGGGTAAAGCTTGGGATTCTGAAACTTTCTCAAACATAATTTAGTAGCTTTAGAAACTATTTAAACACAAAATTAGACAGATCTGAGACAAAAATTATTTTTTCTTTTCACCAATATCTAATACTCAATTAAATATAAATTTTCTTGGGTAAAGCTTGGGATTCTGAAACTTTCTCAAACATAATTTAGTAGCTTTAGAAACTATTTAAACACAAAATTAGACAGATCTGAGACAAAAAATATTTTTTCTTTTTACCAATATCTAATACTCAATTAAATATAAATTTTCTTGGGTAAAGCTTGGGATTCTGAAACTTTCTCAAACATAATTTAGTAGCTTTAGAAACTATTTAAACACAAAATTAGACAGATCTGAGACAAAAATTATTTTTTCTTTTCACCAATATCTAATACTCAATTAAATATAAATTTTCTTGGGTAAAGCTTGGGATTCTGAAACTTTCTCAAACATAATTTAGTAGCTTTAGAAACTATTTAAACACAAAATTAGACAGATCTGAGACAAAAAATATTTTTTCTTTTTACCAATATCTAATACTCAATTAAATATAAATTTTCTTGGGTAAAGCTTGGGATTCTGAAACTTTCTCAAACATAATTTAGTAGCTTTAGAAACTATTTAAATACAAAATTAGACAGATCTGAGACAAAAAATATTTTTTCTTTTTACCAATATCTAATACTCAAATTATTATAAATTTTCTTGGGTAAAGCTTGGGATTCTGAAACTTTCTCAAACATAATTTAGTAGCTTTAGAAACTATTTAAACACAAAATTAGACAGATCTGAGACAAAAAATATTTTTTCTTTTTACCAATATCTAATACTCAATTAAATATAAATTTTCTTGGGTAAAGCTTGGGATTCTGAAACTTTCTCAAACATAATTTAGTAGCTTTAGAAACTATTTAAACACAAAATTAGACAGATCTGAGACAAAAATTATTTTTTCTTTTCACCAATATCTAATACTCAATTAAATATAAATTTTCTTGGGTAAAGCTTGGGATTCTGAAACTTTCTCAAACATAATTTAGTAGCTTTAGAAACTATTTAAACACAAAATTAGACAGATCTGAGACAAAAATTATTTTTTCTTTTCACCAATATCTAATACTCAATTAAATATAAATTTTCTTGGGTAAAGCTTGGGATTCTGAAACTTTCTCAAACATAATTTAGTAGCTTTAGAAACTATTTAAACACAAAATTAGACAGATCTGAGACAAAAATTATTTTTTCTTTTTACCATATTCTGGTACTCAATTAATTATAAATTTTCTTGGGTAAAGCTTGGGATTCTGAAACTTTCTCAAACATAATTTAGTAGCTTTAGAAACTATTTAAACACAAAATTAGACAGATCTGAGACAAAAATTATTTTTTCTTTTCACCAATATCTAATACTCAATTAAATATAAATTTTCTTGGGTAAAGCTTGGGATTCTGAAACTTTCTCAAACATAATTTAGTAGCTTTAGAAACTATTTAAACACAAAATTAGACAGATCTGAGACAAAAATTATTTTTTCTTTTCACCAATATCTAATACTCAATTAAATATAAATTTTCTTGGGTAAAGCTTGGGATTCTGAAACTTTCTCAAACATAATTTAGTAGCTTTAGAAACTATTTAAACACAAAATTAGACAGATCTGAGACAAAAATTATTTTTTCTTTTTACCATATTCTGGTACTCAATTAATTATAAATTTTCTTGGGTAAAGCTTGGGATTCTGAAACTTTCTCAAACATAATTTAGTAGCTTTAGAAACTATTTAAACACAAAATTAGACAGATCTGAGACAAAAATTATTTTTTCTTTTCACCAATATCTAATACTCAATTAATTATAAATTTTCTTGGGTAAAGCTTGGGATTCTGAAACTTTCTCAAACATAATTTAGTAGCTTTAGAAACTATTTAAACACAAAATTAGACAGATCTGAGACAAAAATTATTTTTTCTTTTTACCATATTCTGGTACTCAATTAATTATAAATTTTCTTGGGTAAAGCTTGGGATTCTGAAACTTTCTCAAACATAATTTAGTAGCTTTAGAAACTATTTAAACACAAAATTAGACAGATCTGAGACAAAAATTATTTTTTCTTTTCACCAATATCTAATACTCAATTAAATATAAATTTTCTTGGGTAAAGCTTGGGATTCTGAAACTTTCTCAAACATAATTTAGTAGCTTTAGAAACTATTTAAACACAAAATTAGACAGATCTGAGACAAAAATTATTTTTTCTTTTTACCATATTCTGGTACTCAATTAATTATAAATTTTCTTGGGTAAAGCTTGGGATTCTGAAACTTTCTCAAACATAATTTAGTAGCTTTAGAAACTATTTAAACACAAAATTAGACAGATCTGAGACAAAAATTATTTTTTCTTTTCACCAATATCTAATACTCAATTAATTATAAATTTTCTTGGGTAAAGCTTGGGATTCTGAAACTTTCTCAAACATAATTTAGTAGCTTTAGAAACTATTTAAACACAAAATTAGACAGATCTGAGACAAAAATTATTTTTTCTTTTTACCATATTCTGGTACTCAATTAATTATAAATTTTCTTGGGTAAAGCTTGGGATTCTGAAACTTTCTCAAACATAATTTAGTAGCTTTAGAAACTATTTAAACACAAAATTAGACAGATCTGAGACAAAAATTATTTTTTCTTTTTACCATATTCTGGTACTCAAATTATTATAAATTTTCTTGGGTAAAGCTTGGGATTCTGAAACTTTCTCAAACATAATTTAGTAGCTTTAGAAACTATTTAAACACAAAATTAGACAGATCTGAGACAAAAATTATTTTTTCTTTTTACCATATTCTGGTACTCAATTAATTATAAATTTTCTTGGGTAAAGCTTGGGATTCTGAAACTTTCTCAAACATAATTTAGTAGCTTTAGAAACTATTTAAACACAAAATTAGACAGATCTGAGACAAAAAATATTTTTTCTTTTTAACAATATCTAATACTCAATTAAATATAAATTTTCTTGGGTAAAGCTTGGGATTCTGAAACTTTCTCAAACATAATTTAGTAGCTTTAGAAACTATTTAAACACAAAATTAGACAGATTTGAGACAAAAATTATTTTTTCTTTTTACCATATTCTGGTACTCATTTAATTATAAATTTTCTTGGGTAAAGCTTGGGATTCTGAAACTTTCTCAAACATAATTTAGTAGCTTTAGAAACTATTTAAACACAAAATTAGACAGATCTGAGACAAAAAATATTTTTTCTTTTTAACAATATCTAATACTCAATTAAATATAAATTTTCTTGGGTAAAGCTTGGGATTCTGAAACTTTCTCAAACATAATTTAGTAGCTTTAGAAACTATTTAAACACAAAATTAGACAGATTTGAGACAAAAATTATTTTTTCTTTTTACCATATTCTGGTACTCATTTAATTATAAATTTTCTTGGGTAAAGCTTGGGATTCTGAAACTTTCTCAAACATAATTTAGTAGCTTTAGAAACTATTTAAACACAAAATTAGACAGATCTGAGACAAAAAATATTTTTTCTTTTTAACAATATCTAATACTCAATTAAATATAAATTTTCTTGGGTAAAGCTTGGGATTCTGAAACTTTCTCAAACATAATTTAGTAGCTTTAGAAACTATTTAAACACAAAATTAGACAGATCTGAGACAAAAATTATTTTTTCTTTTTACCATATTCTGGTACTCAATTAATTATAAATTTTCTTGGGTAAAGCTTGGGATTCTGAAACTTTCTCAAACAAATCCAAGTGCACAGCTGTTCAAAGTTTTTACTTTTGTAGTGAAAAATGAAAAAAAGTCAAAGTTTGACCCGCTGGACATTCGGAAGTGATACGGAAATATAGTCCAAAAATGTGGATCTTAATTGTCTACAGTATATAGATTAATAATATATTTTCGGTTTAAGCTAATATTAAACAAATCCAAGTGCACATATGTTCAAAGTTTTTACTTTTGTAGTGAAAAATGAAAAAAGTCAAAGTTTGACCCCCTGGACATTCGGAAGTGATACGGAAACATAGTCCAAAAATGTGGATCTTAATTGTCTACTGTATATAGATTAATAATATATTTTCGGTTTAAGCTAATATTAAACAAATCCAAGTGCACATATGTTCAAAGTTTTTACTTTTGTAGTGAAAAATGAAAAAAGTCAAAGTTTGACCCCCTGGACATTCGGAAGTGATACGGAAACATAGTCCAAAAATGTGGATCTTAATTGTCTACTGTATATAGATTAATAATATATTTTCGGTTTAAGCTAATATTAAACAAATCCAAGTGCACATATGTTCAAAGTTTTTACTTTTGTAGTGAAAAATGAAAAAAGTCAAAGTTTGACCCCCTGGACATTCGGAAGTGATACGGAAACATAGTCCAAAAATGTGGATTTTAATTGTCTACTGTATATAGATTAATAATATATTTTCGGTTTAAGCTAATATTAAACAAATCCAAGTGCACAGCTGTTCAAAGTTTTTACTTTTGTAGTGAAAAATGAAAAAAGTCAAAGTTTGACCCCCTGGACATTCGGAAGTGATACGGAAACATAGTCCAAAAATGTGGATCTTAATTGTCTACTGTATATAGATTAATAATATATTTTCGGTTTAAGCTAATATTAAACAAATCCAAGTGCACATATGTTCAAAGTTTTTACTTTTGTAGTGAAAAATGAAAAAAGTCAAAGTTTGACCCCCTGGACATTCGGAAGTGATACGGAAACATAGTCCAAAAATGTGGATCTTAATTGTCTACTGTATATAGATTAATAATATATTTTCGGTTTAAGCTAATATTAAACAAATCCAAGTGCACATATGTTCAAAGTTTTTACTTTTGTAGTGAAAAATGAAAAAAGTCAAAGTTTGACCCCCTGGACATTCGGAAGTGATACGGAAACATAGTCCAAAAATGTGGATTTTAATTGTCTACTGTATATAGATTAATAATATATTTTCGGTTTAAGCTAATATTAAACAAATCCAAGTGCACAGCTGTTCAAAGTTTTTACTTTTGTAGTGAAAAATGAAAAAAGTCAAAGTTTGACCCCCTGGACATTCGGAAGTGATACGGAAACATAGTCCAAAAATGTGGATTTTAATTGTCTACTGTATATAGATTAATAATATATTTTCGGTTTAAGCTAATATTAAACAAATCCAAGTGCACATATGTTCAAAGTTTTTACTTTTGTAGTGAAAAATGAAAAAAGTCAAAGTTTGACCCCCTGGACATTCGGAAGTGATACGGAAACATAGTCCAAAAATGTGGATTTTAATTGTCTACTGTATATAGATTAATAATATATTTTCGGTTTAAGCTAATATTAAACAAATCCAAGTGCACAGCTGTTCAAAGTTTTTACTTTTGTAGTGAAAAATGAAAAAAGTCAAAGTTTGACCCCCTGGACATTCGGAAGTGATACGGAAACATAGTCCAAAAATGTGGATCTTAATTGTCTACTGTATATAGATTAATAATATATTTTCGGTTTAAGCTAATATTAAACAAATCCAAGTGCACATATGTTCAAAGTTTTTACTTTTGTAGTGAAAAATGAAAAAAGTCAAAGTTTGACCCCCTGGACATTCGGAAGTGATACGGAAACATAGTCCAAAAATGTGGATCTTAATTGTCTACTGTATATAGATTAATAATATATTTTCGGTTTAAGCTAATATTAAACAAATCCAAGTGCACATATGTTCAAAGTTTTTACTTTTGTAGTGAAAAATGAAAAAAGTCAAAGTTTGACCCCCTGGACATTCGGAAGTGATACGGAAACATAGTCCAAAAATGTGGATCTTAATTGTCTACTGTATATAGATTAATAATATATTTTCGGTTTAAGCTAATATTAAACAAATCCAAGTGCACATATGTTCAAAGTTTTTACTTTTGTAGTGAAAAATGAAAAAAGTCAAAGTTTGACCCCCTGGACATTCGGAAGTGATACGGAAACATAGTCCAAAAATGTGGATTTTAATTGTCTACTGTATATAGATTAATAATATATTTTCGGTTTAAGCTAATATTAAACAAATCCAAGTGCACAGCTGTTCAAAGTTTTTACTTTTGTAGTGAAAAATGAAAAAAGTCAAAGTTTGACCCCCTGGACATTCGGAAGTGATACGGAAACATAGTCCAAAAATGTGGATTTTAATTGTCTACTGTATATAGATTAATAATATATTTTCGGTTTAAGCTAATATTAAACAAATCCAAGTGCACATATGTTCAAAGTTTTTACTTTTGTAGTGAAAAATGAAAAAAGTCAAAGTTTGACCCCCTGGACATTCGGAAGTGATACGGAAACATAGTCCAAAAATGTGGATTTTAATTGTCTACTGTATATAGATTAATAATATATTTTCGGTTTAAGCTAATATTAAACAAATCCAAGTGCACAGCTGTTCAAAGTTTTTACTTTTGTAGTGAAAAATGAAAAAAGTCAAAGTTTGACCCCCTGGACATTCGGAAGTGATACGGAAACATAGTCCAAAAATGTGGATCTTAATTGTCTACTGTATATAGATTAATAATATATTTTCGGTTTAAGCTAATATTAAACAAATCCAAGTGCACATATGTTCAAAGTTTTTACTTTTGTAGTGAAAAATGAAAAAAGTCAAAGTTTGACCCCCTGGACATTCGGAAGTGATACGGAAACATAGTCCAAAAATGTGGATCTTAATTGTCTACTGTATATAGATTAATAATATATTTTCGGTTTAAGCTAATATTAAACAAATCCAAGTGCACATATGTTCAAAGTTTTTACTTTTGTAGTGAAAAATGAAAAAAGTCAAAGTTTGACCCCCTGGACATTCGGAAGTGATACGGAAACATAGTCCAAAAATGTGGATCTTAATTGTCTACTGTATATAGATTAATAATATATTTTCGGTTTAAGCTAATATTAAACAAATCCAAGTGCACATATGTTCAAAGTTTTTACTTTTGTAGTGAAAAATGAAAAAAGTCAAAGTTTGACCCCCTGGACATTCGGAAGTGATACGGAAACATAGTCCAAAAATGTGGATCTTAATTGTCTACTGTATATAGATTAATAATATATTTTCGGTTTAAGCTAATATTAAACAAATCCAAGTGCACATATGTTCAAAGTTTTTACTTTTGTAGTGAAAAATGAAAAAAGTCAAAGTTTGACCCCCTGGACATTCGGAAGTGATACGGAAATATAGTCCAAAAATGTGGATCTTAATTGTCTACAGTATATAGATTAATAATATATTTTCGGTTTAAGCTAATATTAAACAAATCCAAGTGCACATATGTTCAAAGTTTTTACTTTTGTAGTGAAAAATGAAAAAAGTCAAAGTTTGACCCCCTGGACATTCGGAAGTGATACGGAAACATAGTCCAAAAATGTGGATCTTAATTGTCTACTGTATATAGATTAATAATATATTTTCGGTTTAAGCTAATATTAAACAAATCCAAGTGCACATATGTTCAAAGTTTTTACTTTTGTAGTGAAAAATGAAAAAAGTCAAAGTTTGACCCCCTGGACATTCGGAAGTGATACGGAAACATAGTCCAAAAATGTGGATCTTAATTGTCTACTGTATATAGATTAATAATATATTTTCGGTTTAAGCTAATATTAAACAAATCCAAGTGCACATATGTTCAAAGTTTTTACTTTTGTAGTGAAAAATGAAAAAAGTCAAAGTTTGACCCCCTGGACATTCGGAAGTGATACGGAAACATAGTCCAAAAATGTGGATCTTAATTGTCTACTGTATATAGATTAATAATATATTTTCGGTTTAAGCTAATATTAAACAAATCCAAGTGCACATATGTTCAAAGTTTTTACTTTTGTAGTGAAAAATGAAAAAAGTCAAAGTTTGACCCCCTGGACATTCGGAAGTGATACGGAAATATAGTCCAAAAATGTGGATCTTAATTGTCTACAGTATATAGATTAATAATATATTTTCGGTTTAAGCTAATATTAAACAAATCCAAGTGCACATATGTTCAAAGTTTTTACTTTTGTAGTGAAAAATGAAAAAAGTCAAAGTTTGACCCCCTGGACATTCGGAAGTGATACGGAAACATAGTCCAAAAATGTGGATCTTAATTGTCTACTGTATATAGATTAATAATATATTTTCGGTTTAAGCTAATATAAAACAAATCCAAGTGCACAGCTGTTCAAAGTTTTTACTTTTGTAGTGAAAAATGAAAAAAAGTCAAAGTTTGACCCCCTGGACATTCGGAAGTGATACGGAAACATAGTCCAAAAATGTGGATTTTAATTGTCTACTGTATATAGATTAATAATATATTTTCGGTTTAAGCTAATATTAAACAAATCCAAGTGCACAGCTGTTCAAAGTTTTTACTTTTGTAGTGAAAAATGAAAAAAGTCAAAGTTTGACCCCCTGGACATTCGGAAGTGATACGGAAACATAGTCCAAAAATGTGGATTTTAATTGTCTACTGTATATAGATTAATAATATATTTTCGGTTTAAGCTAATATTAAACAAATCCAAGTGCACATATGTTCAAAGTTTTTACTTTTGTAGTGAAAAATGAAAAAAGTCAAAGTTTGACCCCCTGGACATTCGGAAGTGATACGGAAACATAGTCCAAAAATGTGGATTTTAATTGTCTACTGTATATAGATTAATAATATATTTTCGGTTTAAGCTAATATTAAACAAATCCAAGTGCACATATGTTCAAAGTTTTTACTTTTGTAGTGAAAAATGAAAAAAGTCAAAGTTTGACCCCCTGGACATTCGGAAGTGATACGGAAACATAGTCCAAAAATGTGGATTTTAATTGTCTACTGTATATAGATTAATAATATATTTTCGGTTTAAGCTAATATTAAACAAATCCAAGTGCACAGCTGTTCAAAGTTTTTACTTTTGTAGTGAAAAATGAAAAAAGTCAAAGTTTGACCCCCTGGACATTCGGAAGTGATACGGAAACATAGTCCAAAAATGTGGATTTTAATTGTCTACTGTATATAGATTAATAATATATTTTCGGTTTAAGCTAATATTAAACAAATCCAAGTGCACATATGTTCAAAGTTTTTACTTTTGTAGTGAAAAATGAAAAAAGTCAAAGTTTGACCCCCTGGACATTCGGAAGTGATACGGAAACATAGTCCAAAAATGTGGATCTTAATTGTCTACTGTATATAGATTAATAATATATTTTCGGTTTAAGCTAATATTAAACAAATCCAAGTGCACATATGTTCAAAGTTTTTACTTTTGTAGTGAAAAATGAAAAAAGTCAAAGTTTGACCCCCTGGACATTCGGAAGTGATACGGAAACATAGTCCAAAAATGTGGATCTTAATTGTCTACTGTATATAGATTAATAATATATTTTCGGTTTAAGCTAATATTAAACAAATCCAAGTGCACATATGTTCAAAGTTTTTACTTTTGTAGTGAAAAATGAAAAAAGTCAAAGTTTGACCCCCTGGACATTCGGAAGTGATACGGAAACATAGTCCAAAAATGTGGATCTTAATTGTCTACTGTATATAGATTAATAATATATTTTCGGTTTAAGCTAATATTAAACAAATCCAAGTGCACATATGTTCAAAGTTTTTACTTTTGTAGTGAAAAATGAAAAAAGTCAAAGTTTGACCCCCTGGACATTCGGAAGTGATACGGAAACATAGTCCAAAAATGTGGATTTTAATTGTCTACTGTATATAGATTAATAATATATTTTCGGTTTAAGCTAATATTAAACAAATCCAAGTGCACAGCTGTTCAAAGTTTTTACTTTTGTAGTGAAAAATGAAAAAAGTCAAAGTTTGACCCCCTGGACATTCGGAAGTGATACGGAAACATAGTCCAAAAATGTGGATTTTAATTGTCTACTGTATATAGATTAATAATATATTTTCGGTTTAAGCTAATATTAAACAAATCCAAGTGCACATATGTTCAAAGTTTTTACTTTTGTAGTGAAAAATGAAAAAAGTCAAAGTTTGACCCCCTGGACATTCGGAAGTGATACGGAAACATAGTCCAAAAATGTGGATTTTAATTGTCTACTGTATATAGATTAAAGGGAGTGTCGAAGATAGTGAAAAACTTTTTTCCGTCATTCCAAGTGATGGAGAATGCATTCGTTGCGTGCGGGCGGACAAACTTTTTCATTCCCCATCACTTGGAATGACGGAAAACGTTCATAAAAAGTTTTTCACTATCTTCGACACTCCCTTTAATAATATATTTTCGGTTTAAGCTAATATTAAACAAATCCAAGTGCACATATGTTCAAAGTTTTTACTTTTGTAGTGAAAAATGAAAAAAGTCAAAGTTTGACCCCCTGGACATTCGGAAGTGATACGGAAACATAGTCCAAAAATGTGGATCTTAATTGTCTACTGTATATAGATTAATAATATATTTTCGGTTTAAGCTAATATTAAACAAATCCAAGTGCACATATGTTCAAAGTTTTTACTTTTGTAGTGAAAAATGAAAAAAGTCAAAGTTTGACCCCCTGGACATTCGGAAGTGATACGGAAACATAGTCCAAAAATGTGGATTTTAATTGTCTACTGTATATAGATTAATAATATATTTTCGGTTTAAGCTAATATTAAACAAATCCAAGTGCACATATGTTCAAAGTTTTTACTTTTGTAGTGAAAAATGAAAAAAGTCAAAGTTTGACCCCCTGGACATTCGGAAGTGATACGGAAACATAGTCCAAAAATGTGGATCTTAATTGTCTACTGTATATAGATTAATAATATATTTTCGGTTTAAGCTAATATTAAACAAATCCAAGTGCACAGCTGTTCAAAGTTTTTACTTTTGTAGTGAAAAATGAAAAAAGTCAAAGTTTGACCCCCTGGACATTCGGAAGTGATACGGAAACATAGTCCAAAAATGTGGATTTTAATTGTCTACTGTATATAGATTAATAATATATTTTCGGTTTAAGCTAATATTAAACAAATCCAAGTGCACATATGTTCAAAGTTTTTACTTTTGTAGTGAAAAATGAAAAAAGTCAAAGTTTGACCCCCTGGACATTCGGAAGTGATACGGAAACATAGTCCAAAAATGTGGATTTTAATTGTCTACTGTATATAGATTAATAATATATTTTCGGTTTAAGCTAATATTAAACAAATCCAAGTGCACATATGTTCAAAGTTTTTACTTTTGTAGTGAAAAATGAAAAAAGTCAAAGTTTGACCCCCTGGACATTCGGAAGTGATACGGAAACATAGTCCAAAAATGTGGATCTTAATTGTCTACTGTATACAGATTAATAATATATTTTCGGTTTAAGCTAATATTAAACAAATCCAAGTGCACATATGTTCAAAGTTTTTACTTTTGTAGTGAAAAATGAAAAAAGTCAAAGTTTGACCCCCTGGACATTCGGAAGTGATACGGAAACATAGTCCAAAAATGTGGATTTTAATTGTCTACTGTATATAGATTAATAATATATTTTCGGTTTAAGCTAATATTAAACAAATCCAAGTGCACAGCTGTTCAAAGTTTTTACTTTTGTAGTGAAAAATGAAAAAAGTCAAAGTTTGACCCCCTGGACATTCGGAAGTGATACGGAAACATAGTCCAAAAATGTGGATTTTAATTGTCTACTGTATATAGATTAATAATATATTTTCGGTTTAAGCTAATATTAAACAAATCCAAGTGCACATATGTTCAAAGTTTTTACTTTTGTAGTGAAAAATGAAAAAAGTCAAAGTTTGACCCCCTGGACATTCGGAAGTGATACGGAAACATAGTCCAAAAATGTGGATCTTAATTGTCTACTGTATATAGATTAATAATATATTTTCGGTTTAAGCTAATATTAAACAAATCCAAGTGCACATATGTTCAAAGTTTTTACTTTTGTAGTGAAAAATGAAAAAAGTCAAAGTTTGACCCCCTGGACATTCGGAAGTGATACGGAAACATAGTCCAAAAATGTGGATCTTAATTGTCTACTGTATATAGATTAATAATATATTTTCGGTTTAAGCTAATATTAAACAAATCCAAGTGCACATATGTTCAAAGTTTTTACTTTTGTAGTGAAAAATGAAAAAAGTCAAAGTTTGACCCCCTGGACATTCGGAAGTGATACGGAAACATAGTCCAAAAATGTGGATTTTAATTGTCTACTGTATATAGATTAATAATATATTTTCGGTTTAAGCTAATATTAAACAAATCCAAGTGCACAGCTGTTCAAAGTTTTTACTTTTGTAGTGAAAAATGAAAAAAGTCAAAGTTTGACCCCCTGGACATTCGGAAGTGATACGGAAACATAGTCCAAAAATGTGGATTTTAATTGTCTACTGTATATAGATTAATAATATATTTTCGGTTTAAGCTAATATTAAACAAATCCAAGTGCACATATGTTCAAAGTTTTTACTTTTGTAGTGAAAAATGAAAAAAGTCAAAGTTTGACCCCCTGGACATTCGGAAGTGATACGGAAACATAGTCCAAAAATGTGGATCTTAATTGTCTACTGTATATAGATTAATAATATATTTTCGGTTTAAGCTAATATTAAACAAATCCAAGTGCACATATGTTCAAAGTTTTTACTTTTGTAGTGAAAAATGAAAAAAGTCAAAGTTTGACCCCCTGGACATTCGGAAGTGATACGGAAACATAGTCCAAAAATGTGGATCTTAATTGTCTACTGTATATAGATTAATAATATATTTTCGGTTTAAGCTAATATTAAACAAATCCAAGTGCACATATGTTCAAAGTTTTTACTTTTGTAGTGAAAAATGAAAAAAGTCAAAGTTTGACCCCCTGGACATTCGGAAGTGATACGGAAACATAGTCCAAAAATTTGAATTGAAAATGAATATACCAGAATATAAACACTAAAATGGACAATTCTTAGACAAAAAATGTTTTCTCTTTTTTCAATATTCTAGTTCCCAATTAATTATAACTTTTTTTGGGTAAAGCTTGGGGTTCTGAACTATTCTTAACATAAATCCACATCAGGTTTTACAAAATCTTTATCACTTCAGAATCCAGGAACGGTCAAATTTTTCAGTTTTTCAGGTAAAAAATGAATCTTTGACCCATTTGGAATTCTGAAGAGATATGGTAACAATAGTTGAAAATGCAACTGAAGAATAATATTATGACGTTTAATCTTACTCTTGACCAATTTTGCATTTTTAAGTATTTAAAAATTCATGCTTATATGTTTGTGATAGGTTTGTGTTCTATTTTTTCATATGTTATATTTTCGAAAAAAAAGTAAAGCGGTTGTAAATTTAAAGGATAGCATTTTATCCAACTGTAGAATTAAAAGAGCAAAAATGGTGATGTATAATTTAATGTAAAATAGTTAAACTAAGAAGAAAAACTGAGCAAAAAAAAACAAAATGTCATTGTTGGCCATTTCAGCAAATTAAAATAAAGATATGACACGGGCTCATTGGGTGTTTGGTAGAGACGGATTTTGAGTTTAAGGGATGGGATATGGTTATTTTTACTCCCAAACCACTCTAAAATCATTAAAAAATTATTTGGGAGATGTCGGGCCCGAAAATCGAAATTTCGAAATTTTCGATATTTTTCACAGGGGGGACCAAGACAAAAATATTTTAAAAAAATTTTTCAGAAAAAATTTTTTTGCTTTAAAATCATCAAAATATGTCCAAAATGATATAAAAACACTATAAAAACCATTTAAATGAATCAAAACGATCAAATATTGAAGATATATCATTTCAATGATGTTGGGGGTATTGTGTAAAAATTTTCGTCAAGAAAAAAAGTTTTTTATGCTTATCTTCGACTTTGATATGATTGGGTCTTACTAAATCGACGTCAGGGAGTTTAACTAAAGCATTTTCAGGCGTTTAAACTCATTTCTAATTACAGCTTTTGCTCTTGGTGGCTTTTAAAGGCGTATTTTGAATTAAAAAGGAGAGATCGATGTCTTCCAGATAAGATAGAAGCATGATTTTTATTTTTAAATGATCACTAGGTTATTTATAAAAAAATGACATGAGATTTTTATTGCCGGGTGAATATTTCTCATTTGCCAGGTATTTGAAAATTTCCGTTGTTTATACCCCAACATCGTTGAAAGGAGAGAACTCATGCAAAACAGATATCCAGATAATTCCTGTTGGTTTTTTTTTGATTGTCACAACCATATGGAAAAAATGACATGAGCTTTTGAGTATATCTTATCGGGAACCCAAAAAATTTTGGACTTTACTATATTTATAGGTAAAATGGACTATTTAGAAGCTTGCGAGTTTTTTTTTTGCTTTAATTTGAGCCCAAATCTTTTATAACAGTGTTGTAGCCCACAACATTTCCAATATATCTGCTTGAGAAATTTTGTTTAAATGACCTAGTATCCATTTGCCGAGGAAAAAACTGAATTATGGCTGCTTATTTTGTGCAAAATTGACAAAAAAAGCTTGCGAGTTTTTTTTTTGCTTTGATTTGAGCCCAAATCTTTTATAACAGTGTTGTAGCCCACAACATTTCCAATATATCTGCTTGAGCAATTTTGTTTAAATGACCTAGTATCCATTTCCCCAGGAAAAAAGTGCCAAAATTCGCTGTTTTATGCAAATTTCGTTTTTTGGACCTGACAACCCCAAAATATGATATGAAGACCCCCAATATCATTTTTATATGGTTTTTAGGTGTGTTTAACGTAATTTTAAAAGGACGCCTGTACCGTACAATTTTGGCCCCAAAATGAGCCCGTGATGAAGGTGCAAAAAATGAAAGAATAAGTTCATGGAAAAGAAAAGTTAAAAACAATTTTTTCATAATCAAAAATTTGTTATAAAAATAGGTATTTTAAATGAATGTGAAATCCGGAGATTTCTGCTTTTAGAAGTTTTTTGAAACATTTTTTATTTTTCCTCCCATGAAATTAATAAATCAGTTGTGATTTCCTCACCCCCGATATTAAAGAAAGAGCGGTGATCGTTCAAAGGTTGTCGGAAATATCAAAATAATGTAGACTTTTATTCATACTTAGAACGAAGCACTGAAATGAATGAATGGATAAAAAACAAAGAAAAACATAGTTTAAAAAAAAGATGTAAAATGAAAGAGCGCGAAAACGCAAAAAAAGACAGTTTAAACTAAAAAAGAGACAAAGAGATAGAACATTTGCGACAACGATAAAAGGTTAAAATTTTTGCAAATAAAAATGAATAAAATAAGAAAATAAGTTTTAAAAAAGTAAAAATGAGACAAAATAAATTTACAACATAAATTAATTGCAATGGCGGAGACACAAAAAAAAGGAAAATTTCTTTAGACAAGATTCTTTCACCAACAACATTAATTATTCAATTTTGATCATCTTTATATGTAATTTTTGCAATACAAGTATGGCCAGAAATAATATGAATTCCTTCAGCTTTATCACCAGATTGAATTCCATCATCAGAATAACCAGTAACATGAATACGGCGTGCACACCTAAAAAATAGTGTAAAGTTAACAATTATTTGTTGATAAAACTTTTTTAATTTACCCATTAACAGCACATCGAAATTCAGTAATTTTGTCATTTCTTCGATTTGTTCGTTCTTGCTTTGGCCCTTTTTGGGACCAATGATGAACTTCCATATTTACAATAAGATTGAAATGTTTTGACGCTTTTTTTCCAAAAACATAAAATGCACCACATTTTTTAGCTTTGATTACTTTCATTGATGATGGAGGTGCTTCATAAGGTGATGTGGCATCCCAATCAACAAAAAATGGACTTTGAATTTTCTCTGCCTAAAAATAAAAAACTGTTAAATTTTTTAAATAACTTTGAAAAAATTACTTTTAAAATAGAATCCAAAGATTCATGAAGAAGCTGAATATTTGGCAGTTCATTGCCATTTAAATTTGATAAATGTTGAAAAATATTCTTTAATTCCACTGGTACTTGTTGCATCAATTGATTCTTTACATCATTCTTATCAGTTTTCAAAAATTCTTTCAATTGAATAATTTCACAAATATTTGCATTATTTTGCCATGGAAGAGTGGCATTAAATAATACACAAATGAGATAAAACCATGATTCTAAAAAGAACACCCTTTTTATTATGGTTACTGTAATGCCTTGAAACTATTACCAAGCTCATCTTTGTAAAAAAGCTGTTGTCCCATTAATGCCGCTAATGAGCCATATTTCAAATTTCCAATTAAATGATCAACAAGTGGACGACGAGTTGTTTCTTCATCCGTATATTTTTCAACTAATCCAAGTCCAACCAATCTAACACAATGAAATTTACCAGTTTTACCAAGAATAAAATTACTTGGCTGAAAAAAATAGAAGATCATTGCGTTTATATAAATGTTCCAAAACATACTTTTATATTACGATGAAGATAACCAATTTTAAAAAGATCCACAATCGCATCTAGCGATTGCTTTGCCAATGCAACTGAAGTTTGAATTGAAATTCTTTCTGCATTTTCCAATAATTGCTGGACATTTTTTTCTCCCTTAAAAAAATCAACTTAAACGGTTTATAACTTTTTTTTAAATTTACCAAAGTTGTTATTATAAATTTGAAAGATTTTTGCTGCTTTCCATGATCAATTAATTTGCAAAAATGTGAACTTTTTGCTTCAATAATTTTTTGAAGAACATTACACGTGATTTTTAATTCCTCTATCCCATCAACAATTGCAACTTCCATTGCATATCTAATATTTGAATTGATATTTTGAACTTCAAAAATAGCTCCAAAACATGAACGTGAAATAATTGAAATAACCTAAAAAAATAAAATAAAATGATTTTTACGATTTTTACGATTTTACTTTAAACTAACTTTGTAACTTTGAGTTTTCGAATTAACAATATCACCAATTTGAGGAAGTACAGTAAGATCAACATTTGTATCTTTTAAATTGATTTTCGCTGTCAAATAATTGATTAATCTTTGAGCACCTGTAACACAAGGGCCGTGTTTTCTCATCTAAAATTTTGAGGTGCAAAACTTTATAGCAAATTTTTTTTAAAGTCTTACTTTGATAATTCTTTCAACTTGACGATCATTGGAATTATCAGCTTCATTTTCAATATTTTTTCCATCTTTTTCATTTCCACAACAAACTTTATTACCATCAGAATTTTGATCAGGCTTTTTTTCAACTTTTTTAATTTCACGTGATCCTTTCAATGCCTTCTTTTTTGACCCACTTTTAATAGCACCCTCTTTTCCTGTCTGGATTTCAACATTAAACGTTTCATCAGAAATTTCTGATTCATTAGATTTTCCTTTTGCTTTTGGAACTGAATTTCTTTTAATTGGACGACGTTTTGACGTTGACGAAGACTTAAATTTAGAAATTTAATGTTGATTACTGTAGTTATATAATATTTAAAAGAATGCTACTCACTTTTTTATTTGCTTTTGTATCCTTATTTGTCTTCTTTTTTGTTTTGACAGCTTTTTTCGTCTTTGATTGTGATGGTGGTTGATATGAAATATCTGAGCTATCAGGTGCATCTGAAGAAGGGGCCGTTGAACTTCCCTATAAAAATCATATTAAATAATAAATAGAATTTCATAAAGTAAAATAATCTCTACCGAATCAGTTTCGGCTTTTTTGACAATTTTTGGTGGCATTTTTGTAGTTTTTGGGCCAGGATTTTTCACAGACGATTTCTAAAATTTATAAAAAATTATTGTAATTCTTTTTTTGCAAAATAAAATGTGAATTTTTACTCATAAAATGTTTTAAAATCCGTCAATTTATCATCACTTTTCATTTACTGTTTTATTTGTTTTACAAAATTTAATGGATAAAAAATTAAAGATTTATTATTTATTACAATATAATTCTTTTAAATAACAAAATTAATACAGCTATATTACAAGATTTCTCATACAGTATATCTAAAAAGAGATCTGAAAAAAAATTTGATTTCACCAATTTAAAAAAAATTGTGTATTAACTATGATAATATATAATAAGTGTTTATGAACATCGATGCCATAAAAATTGTACAAGCAGCATGAGAAGGACCATAAAATGAATACAAAATATATATAATACCTGCATCAATAAACCATAAAATAATTGAAAAATCAACATTTGACTTGACTACAGTATGCCTAAAAATAATAAAATAGTACATAAAACAAGTATAATAAAGCAAAACTTACAACTTTTATTTAATTAAACAATTTTGTCATCGTTGCAGCACCATCTCCAAGTCCAAAAACAATTGATCAAAACTTACCTAACCTTCCAGATTTCTCTTTAATCTTCACCGCCAAAATATGAAATATGCAAAACCAGAAAGCAATCTTGATCTACCAACTTAACAAACATTGCCAAATAAAAGTTTCACAAATATCACAGAATATGCCTGAAAATAATCTACGGTAATTAAATATATAACAATAAAATAAAAACTTACAACATTTGAATTACCAATATTTACTCATAACTTACCTTTCACTTAAATATATTACTGTAATCAATATTTAGCATACTGTAGTTTTCACCACAAAATAAAAATAGAATCAGCTATTTTTCAACTAAATTATGTGTAAATTTTTTGATGATCTACCGCCAAAATTGTGAAAGTTTATAAAATGGATTCAAAACAAAATTCGATATTCATTATCATAATCATTAAATGATAACAAACTGATCAATGTTTAAATTATGGACTAATCAAAGGATTATATATAACTATCAAAGTTGAATCAACGACAAACAAAATAAAGTGTAAAACAAATAATTCGCATTATTTGAAATTTGGTTTTTCCGAAAGAAAAAAAAGATAAACAAAAAAAGGTTAAAAGCACTAACATTTTGGAAAGGTTAAAAAAAGGGACGCAAAGGAAAAAAGTTGAGCTGGCAAAAATAAAATCAATAAAAAAACTCATAAAAATTAACACATTTATGTGTATTTACAAAAAAAACGCAGATGTTAAAAATGTGTGTCATCGAAAAAATATGGGATCGATAGAAGATAAATAAATCATCGACTGAAATTTGCATAACATAAAATTTTTTGAATTTGTAGTTCTTAGAAAAAATGATGGTATTATCTTTAAAAAAAGTGTACGGTAAGTTTGAACTCAAAAATTTTCAAAGAAAAAATAATGTTTAAAAAATTGGTTGTGAAAAAAAAATAAAGAAAACACAGTCATCATTTTTTTTCTTCGCAAAATTCGTTTTCAAAGCATCATTTTTTTGCGCAATAAAAATAATGCTTTTTTCAGTGTCCGAAAAAAAATTTTGGAGAAAAGAAAAGTTTTATTTTTAAAAATGCGATTAAAATAATTTGTTAATCAATTAGCAACAACAGAAGAAATCAATTTTCATCATGGATTGAAGTTGAACTTGTTTCAGTTGGGATTGAGCTGGTTTCGACTTCAGTTACATCATATTCATTAATCTTAAGTAGAAAAAATTTAAGAGATTTAAGAGAAGCGAAAAAGTTAAATTTTTTAGCGGCGGTGAAAGTATAAAAAAGAAAGGAAAAGAATAGCCAAAAAAATTTTTTTAATCGTTTTTCCAAAAAAATTGATCATTTTTAAAAAGATTGATAAAAATTTAAATATCATTTTTTCCATCACAAAACTTACTGTATAACCAATAAGTGTAAAATGAATTGGTTCAATCACTTCAAGGACTAAAATTTTTGATAGCGATAAAGCATCACTATTTTCTCCACCAACAAAAATACATTTGTTTTCATCAGGAAAAAGTCCATAACAAATAACTTCATGTTCTTCAATCATTTCATTCAAATAATATTTAGCCATTGAAACAATATATTGTCCAATTCTAAATCTTTCTTCTTTTATTTCAACCATTTTTGGATCATTTTCTGATAAACCTTTAATAATTAAATATTTAATTGCATCATATAGTTTATCAGCAGTTTGAAGTTGATCAATGACAACATTCCAATCAAAGTTTACAGGAAATAATTGAGGTGATGAAAGAAGTGGCTTCTTAAACAAATTTTTCATATAAATTTTAACTGATTTTGCATCATTTCCTCCTGTATATTGAATAACTTTTACCTATAAATTTGAAGAAGAGTTGAATACAAAAATTAAGAACAACAATTTTTGAGATCCTTTTAAATTTTTAAATCTTAAACTAAACTATTTTGAACAAATATATTTGAAATCTTTAAATCCTAAAGAATTTTAGATTCCGCTTCTTTTGAAATTTAGATGATAAAAAAAGGAGAGAAATATAAGTGTATTAAAATAAAGCAGGATTACTGTAAAATATTGTCAAAGATAAAAAAATTTGAATATTTTGTTTAAAATAATTTTCCTTACTTCTCCCGCATGATGCATATCATTTTCTTCTTCTTCTTCCCATTCTTTTTCTGCTTCATTAAATTCTTCAATTAAACCGTAATATTCCTAAATATTATTATTTTTTTAAATTATATTTATAAATTTTTTTAGCTTTTCATACCCGCTTTCTTTGATTATAAAGACAAATATAACATATAAAAATAATTAAAGATGCAAATACAGCAATCCCCATGGAAAGAGCCTGGGGAAACCATACCGGAAGAGGTAAAGTACTGGCACATTGGCCCATCTTAAAATCGTTGTATTTAATTAAATGTTACAGGTTCAAAAAATACAAATCAAAACGAATGTTATATATAATATTATAAAAAATAAATTTTAAAAAAATAAACAATTATCATTGGATTAATAACAAAAGTGTGATTGCAAAATTTGCATAAAATACTTTTTTTAAAGATTTTAAAAAGATTTTTTTTTAAATTTCCATATTTGAAAATTTTATCCCGAAAATTCAAATTTTGAAATATTTAAACCAAATTTTAAGAAAACACCAAAACAATATCGGATCTGGTTATGAAAATAAACCATTGTGTTTTTGTCAACAAACAAAATTACAAAAAAGTTTTGGTAAAAAAACGGATAAGTTAAAATTTTATGAGTAAAAATTCACATTTTGCTTTTACATTTTATCTTTAAAAAAATTACAGTATTTCGAAGTATAATATTTTTACTTACCGATGTACCTGGAGTTGATTCATTAGGATTAAGTAATTGTTGAGATGCTTTGAATTTCATCACTTCTGAAGGATTATTTTTATTCTCTTGTTGTCTTGGAAATTCAAAAGGATTCTATAAAAAATTATTAAATAAATGTTTGTTGAAATTTTTTTAGAATTTTACATGAAGAAGAATTCTGGAATCAAAAAGTTGTTGAGCATTTTTCCATTTTTGAATGAATGATTTTTCAAGCTTTGAAACATTTGATATCGGTTCAATGGCATTTTCATAAGCTGCAATATGAAGTGATAAAGTGCTCCGATTATTATTTGAATGCTTTTCTTTTTCTTCTTTTTTATCATCATAATGAAGATATTCAGTGGAAAAATTTTTAAAAGATTTAAAATTATTTTTTTTATCAGGTACATCATTTTGACTTGTAAATTCATTGCTGCCATTATCAAATCTTCTTGTCCCATTTTTAATAATATTAGATGATACAGTATTGATTTTTAAAGAATTTTGATTTAAGTTAAGGTTACTGTATCCATCATTTAAAAAATTTTCAACAAATAACCCCTTATCTTTTGAAGATGAACGATCCTTTGTTGACATCTAAAAAAAATATAAATTGTTTTGATATACCGTAATCACTGATTTAATCAAATGATAAACAAAAGCACGGAAAATTATCAGGAAAAAAAAGAAAAATTTTATGGATTTAAACAAATAAAAATGTAATTTTAAAAAATTAAAGGTAAATAAATCGGAATAAAAAAAACTTTGTTTCAGAAATAAAGACAGATTTTATAAAATTTGCATATTTTTAAGATAAATATTGATAATCAAAAAAGGGAATCAATATTTTCTTCAGTTTTGGCATTTTTAAATTAAATGCCAAAACAAACAAATTTTTAAAGGGGGTGGCGCACCTCTAACAAACTTTTTTGTTTGACATTCATTGGAGGTCTCGACGCGAATCAGCGCTCAATGGAGCTGCATTTTTTATTCATTGGAGCTGCAAAATGTCAAACAAAAAACAGCTCTAATTAACCCTGATAAAAAATTTGTTAGAGATGCGTCTCCCCCTTTAAAGAAAAAAATTTCTGAGATCCTGAAAATATAAGTTAACCCCCTACTCTTTTACCATATTTATGATAGTAAAAAGTCCTTTCTATTTTTGTATGTATGGATATCTGGCGCCAGAAAAAAATATCTGTAACACATATCCACTTTTAGCAGTAAGATTAAATTCTTTGATTTGATGCCGAAATTCAAAAATGTCTCAGATTCTAATTATTCTTTCTCTTTTTTTAAAAGTTCTAACCTCAGAAATGGCACACATAGGCATGGGGAATAGCTAGGAATTTATCCCTAATACGTCACGCGTTACGTACTTGGGTAAAATTTAGAGATGTAACAAAAAGGGTTACGGGAAAAAAGAAATGAAAAAAAAGAAAAATTTTTTGAAAAGAGGAAAAAAAAGGAAAACGAATTTTTCTTTGATCTTAAATATTTTCGGAAATGTAAAAAAAGTATTTAATTTTTGAAAATATATTGCAAAAGACTAAAAGAATATTTAACATTTATGAGAAATAATAGCAGAAATTAAGTACACTTTTTAAATAGAAAGTTAATGGGAAAAAATGAATAATGAGGAAAATGAAGACGAAAAATTTATGACGTAAAAAAAATTTATCCCTGGGGCAGAAGTGGACTTTTCAAATGATTTAAATTCAATAATTTGCAAAAAAAAAGTTTTGAATTTAAAAAAATTTGTTGAAGCATCAATAAAAAACATAATTATTTACACTTACGGATTTTTAGGAAATGGAATGAAAAAGATATTTGAAAATCTCTCGGAGGGCAAAAATGGATGGAGCAATTGGTTGCGCGTTTTCTTTGCATGCGATGGGCAAAAAAAAGCGCAAGTTCGAATCCAGCGAGAGTACTGATTTTTTTAACGAATTTTTTTTGTTGTTTTTACAAGAAAATTTTCAAACATATGTTTACAATGATTGCTGAACCACTTGAATCAAAGGTATTCTTTTTATAAAAAAGTTTTTTTAACTGCTCTCGCGGGGAATCGAACCTGGCTTCTTTTCAGCGTTGTGCATGCAAAGAAAACGCGCTAACCAACTGCTCTGGGGCTGTCCAGATATCACGTGATAGAGGTGATGGGTGGGTGGGGTAAACGGACTATCACGCCGCTTTGTAGTTGGCGGCAAAAAGCTTTGATGTTTCATCACCAAATGGGTGGGTGGGGTAAAAAAAGCCGATTTTCATATCACGTGATATCTGGACAGCCCCTCTATCCATATTTGCCCTCCGAGAAAATTTGAATGTTTTTTTTTCCATTTCCCAAAAATCCGTACGTGTTTAATGAGGAAAAATTTGTAACCAAACAATCGTAGATTACGGTAAAAAAAAGGAACATCGCAAAAAAAGCATTCCCTCTAATTTAAAAATGTTTTTTAGCAGAGATTCAAGCATCTTCTGAAAGCAGCAAATCCCAGGAAAAACAAAAATGTAGCCACCAAAAAAAACGAAAGTTAAAAAAGTTTTGTCAAAAAAAATTAATGAAATCTTTTAAACCAAAAAAAAAATGACGTATTTGAAATTTGTTAAAATATTTCAGCAAAAAAGGCTTAAAGAATACAATTTTAATTTTAAAAGCGATTTTGCTGAAAAAACATGTTTTTAAAAGAAAGTTGAGATGAAATAAAAATTGTTAAAAAAATATAAACTAATTTAAAAAATTTAATTTAATATTTTTCACTTCGAAATTATCTTTATTCTTTATTTATTGATAAAATTTTAGAGCATTTTTTGCTTTTAATCTTTTAGAATGACTTTTTTTAAAAATTCTATCGATTTTTTGTTCTTTGTTGAAAAACCCTTTTTTGATCCGCTGAAATTTTTTCAAAAATTTTGTGAAAAATGCAACAAATGTTTGTTGCTAAAAAATATTTATTAAATTTTAAACACATTTTCAGTTATTTTTGAAAAAAGGGAGCGTCCAGACGTGACGTCACGGGTTTTATGGGTGGGGGGGGGATAATCTAAACGTGACGCTCCTGTTCAAAAGCCGACAAAGATCAAAGGGCAAAGCGTGACGGAAGGGTGGGTGGGGTTCAAAATTTTCGATTTTATAGTGACGTCACGTCTGGACAATCCCAAAGCACAAAAGTTTTTTTAGTTGCAACTCTTTTTACAAAAATTTATTAAATTTTTTTTTAAAACTATCGTTTTTCTACATTTGTTTTCTCTTTACTTTTAACAGAAGATCAGTCAATTAAATATTGCCTGGAAATAATAAATGTTTATAAATGTAAAAATGTTTAATAATAATTTTTAAGCTGCATTTATTTTTCTTATACATTAATCAAACTTTAAATTTTTTTTTCTCAAATCAATCAATTGTGTGTATTTTATACTGGAAAAACAATTAAATAAACAACTAAAATTTCAACAGATGTATGTGTGTTCTCTCTTCCAATTTTGTTTCATATTGCATCATTCTTATTGCATTTCTAATATAAACCTTTGACTTTTACGAGCGACCAAAAAAATGCAAAAGCGCGTGCTTCGTTTTTTTTTCTTTTTTTTTGCTGTCTCAAAAATTTGCTTCAAATATTTAGGGACCAACGTTTTTTTTTTGCTTTTTTTAAAGAAGTTTTTTTGTAGGAAGCGTTGGGGGATAGAAAAAGTTGTCATTCCATCGCACGGGTTCTCTTAGCACGAAAATATGCCAAAATTTTTAAAAGAGTGAATATTACTAAATTTTGACTATTTTTTTGTGTTTTTACGATTATAATTAAGCCTAGGAAAAACTGTTTTTAAAAAAATATGATTTATATAAACTTTTTTTGAGAATATTTAACGGTTGTCGAAAATGTGTGAGTAATCAATAAAATATGCAAATTTCGTATTTTCCTGGATTCTTTCATTTATTTGTGGGGCACATGTTTTAGGGTTAATTTTAATTGTAAAAACAGAAAAAATATTCTAAATTTAGTAATATTTACTATTTTGAAGATTTCCGCATATTTTCGTGCTAAGAGGACCCGTGCGATGGAATGAGAAAAAACTTTGTTCATCTCGAACGCTCCCTTTAATAGAGCTTTTTTAAGAAGAGAAAGCAAGTATCGGGTAGAAAAGTGGTGATTTCGAGTGATAAAAATATAAGAAATATGAAAAATGTGTTTTTTTACTTTATTTGTAACCGTTATGCATCATTTTAATCAAGTTTTACTGCATTTTCTAATCCGCGTTTTTTACTGGAATCCGTTTTTATTTGTTTAAATAATTTGTCAATCTTTGATATTTTAGTTACAGTAATCTGTGTAAAACTATGTCGTAACATTTTTATGAAATTGTTTCGATTTAAAGATTGTACAAAAGTTTCATCCCCACCACAATATCGTCTAAAATCCATTTATTTCGACTCCATTAAAAAAATTTATTCTGTTTAGTTTTTTGGTTATTTTTGTAAAAAAAATTTTGTTTTTGTGCATTCATTTATCATTGTTCGTATATTTATTTGTTAATAAAAATTGTTGATTTCAAAAATATATGTTTTTCAAAAATGTTGCCGCCGAATATATAGCAACAACAGTGTCCCAAAAGAAAGTGAAATAGCTTCATCTATTTGCAACAGAATCTTTCTTGGATCAATTAATATTTTAATTTTTACACCTTTTTTAAATTTTAAATTTTTAAAAAATATCAAAAAAATTCAAGTTTAACTCTTTGACACAAAAATAGTCTTGGAACGAAAAAAAAAAGTAGCTAAAAATCTAATAAATTTTTTGATTTTTCTAGGAATAATTTAATCAAAAATCCGTGTTAATAAATTTATATAACAGATTTTTTCGTGATTGTTTTTTGTTGATAATAATAATCACTCTCCTCACATTGTATCGTTTAACATTGCTAAATAAAAATTAATATACTTTTAGAACATGGATTTTGATTCAAAAGATTATCCTTTTATGGAATTTGATCAATTTATGCTAAGATCATATTCAGCAAAAGAAATTGAAAAATTATCAGTACTTCGAATTTATCAGTGTAAAACTTTTGATGCTGTAGGTTTTGAACTTTTTGTTATTAGATATATTTAAAAATAAAAAAATGTATATATTTTAGCTTGGATTCCCTATTGAAGGTGGACTTTATGATCCAGCATTAGGACCATTTGAAAATTTTGAGAAGTGTTCAACTTGTAATCAAAATTCAAAGCATTGCCCTGGTCATGTTGGACATATTTCTCTTGAAGTTCCAGTCTATAATCCTGTGTATTTTCCTTTTATGTTAAATGTAAGCTATATTACCCTATTTACAGATACCTAATTTAATTTATTTTGTTTTAGTTACTCAAAGGTACATGTGTAAACTGCCATAAATTTATGTGTAATACAGATCGTGGAGCAACAAAATTATTACTTGCTCAACTTCGTTGCATTCAATTAGGCTTAACGGATTATGCTCAAGCATTAGCAAATGAAATAAATCAAAAGCTTGAAAATACTGAAAATAAAACAGATGCAGAAGGTTTGTTTAAGAGCAAAAATAATGAAAGGATTCTAATAAGTAACTATTTTAGATATGTTAGAACGGATGACAGATTTTAATCCTTATGAAATTGATATTGCAATTACAAAACTTACTGGAAAAGATATTCAAACTCTTGAAAAAGAAACTGGTATTCCATCAAAGAATGCTGTAGATTTTAAAAGAACTCTTCTAAGAGAGTATATGAAAACAAATCTTGTATGTTTATTCTTGTCATCAGTGATGTGCCGGGGATTTTTTATCGACTCCGACTCCGGAGTCGGAGTCACTGGAGTCGACTCCGGAGTCGGAGTCAATGGAGTCGACTCCGGAGTCGACTCAAAATTTAAAATTTTGTTTAAAACACATAAAAGTGCTTTCTAAATGTTCATTTACCCTATTAAACTGTTTTAAATAATTAAAAAATAAATATTTAAAACAAAAGAATTGTTTTAAAAATTTTAAAAAATTTTTTTTAATTTTTTAAGGCAATTAAAACAATTTATTAGAGCTTTTTATGTCAAAAAAAGGTGTTTTAGAAACATTATTCTTCAGAATAAATAGTTTTTTAAAGTTTTAAAAAAAATTTCTTCCGGAGTCGATGCATCGACTCCACCTCATCGACTCCAACTCCGACTCCGACTCCGGAGTCGACTCCGGAGTCGACTCCTCGACTCCGGAGTCGGAGTCGCAACATCACTGCTTGTCATAAGTTTTTATTGTGTATTTACCTACTTTTTAAGTTCCGTCATCGTGTAAAATGTCCATTATGTAAGCGAAGAAATGGAACATTTCGGAATGATGGACATCGAGCTGTGCTAATTGATTTTGGGGTTGGTGGAATTTTTGGTAAAGGTTCAATGAAAGGAAAGGGAAAGCTTAAAAAAGATATTGACGAGGATGCAGATGAATCAAAAGAATTTGATGATAATGGACCGATTGAAGAATTTTTGGATAAAATGGAAACTGAAAAAGCGATAAGTGCAGACTTTCTTCGAGGTGATAGTGCTTTAACGAAACAACTTGAAGCAATTCAATCAGGAAAATGTTCAAAACTTATTTGGCGAGGTGCAGAAGCTCGTGAACATTTTCGACTTGTTTGGAAGAATGATGGTGAAGTACTTAAAAAACTTTTTCCCATTTTTACATCTGTTGCAAAAGATAATACATGCCCGATGGATATTCTCTTCTATGAATTATTAATTGTTCCACCAAATAAATTTCGTCCTATTCGAGTATTTAAAGGTGATCGATTTGAAGATCCTCAAACAGTTGGATTTCGTCGAATTATGGAAATAAATCAATTAATTACATATGTTAAAGCTTCAATCAATGAATCAGGATATACGGTTGGTGATGCAGATATTCGAACATCAATAGAAGCAAAACTTGGAAAGGGAACTTTGGTAGAAAAACTTCATCGAGCATATCTTGATCTTCAGCTAAAAGTTAATTCATTATATGATTGTGAATTAAATAAAATGGAAGCTCGTCCAATTCCTGGTATTCGACAATTACTTGAAAAAAAGCAAGGTCTTTTTCGAATGCATATGATGGGAAAACGTGTAAATTATGCTTGCCGCTCAGTTATTACTCCTGATCCATATCTTGATGTAGATGAAATTGGTATTCCAGAAATATTTGCTAAAAAGCTTACATTTGCTGAAACTCCAAATGCTTTAAATATTCAAGAACTTCGTCAAGCTATTAATAATGGCCCCGAAAAATATCCTGGAGCAAATTTTGTTGAACTTAAAAATGGCCGAAAAGAAGTGATACATGCTGAAGATCATTTTGCAGATGATCGTCGAGGAAAAGCTCGTCGGCTTCATGCTCCAACTGATGATGCCCTAAATGTAGGAATGAAATCAAAGGAAGAAAATATGGAAATTAAAACTGTAAGTTTTATCCAGGTTTAAAATTACTGTATTATTGTCAATAATTTTTTTATTATAGGTTCTTCGGCATTTAAAAAAAGGTGAAATGGTATTAATGAATCGACAGCCATCTCTTCATAAACCATCAATTATGGGACATCGTGTAAGAATTTTAAAGACACAAAAAGCACTTCGAATGAATTATGCTCCTTGTAAAGCATATAATGCAGATTTTGATGGTGATGAAATGAATGGACATTTTATTCAAAATCGAATTGGACAAGTTGAAGCTGCAGAATTGGGTACGGTAGTTTCAGAAAAATTTTACTTTTTACAATACTTCTTTTTTTTCAGCAAATGTTGGAAGCAGTTATCTGGTACCAAAAGATGGAACTCCAATTCTTGGCCTTATTCAAGATCATGTGGTTTCTGGTGTACTTTTAACGGTTCGAGATACATTCCTTGATAAACAAGAATTTATGCAACTTTTACTTGCTGCTTTTGCTCAAACAACTCAAAGAATTCGAATGCCACCTCCAGCAATTATTTATCCTCGAAAATTATGGACTGGAAAGCAAATTGTTACAGCAATTGTACAAAATTCTTCACCAAATAATGCACATTTAATTAATTTAATAGCAAAAGCAAAAACATCTTTAAATTGTTGGAAGGTTGATGGATATCCTTCGCCAAAGCATGAAATGAGTGAATCAGAAGTTATCTTCTCTCGTGGAGCTTTAGTTAATGGAGTTTTGGATAAAGCACACTATGGTGCAACACAATATGGTCTTATTCATTGTTGCTTTGAATTATATGGTCATGAAATTGCAACAAAAATTTTGAGTTGTTTTTCAAGATGTTTTACGACATATCTTCAGGTTTTGTAATTAATGTTATAAAAAAAAGGATACTGTAACATTTGCATATTTTAGTCACATGGATTTTCTCTTGGTGTTGCTGATATTCTTGTCAAAGAAAACGCGAATAAACAACGAAAACAAGTTATTCGAGATTTACGAAAAGTCGGTGATAATGTTGTACGAAAAACTTTTGGTCTTCCAGATGATTCAACACGAATTCAAAATAAGCATGTTCTTGCAAGTGCATATAATAATGCTCGAGGTGAAACAACGGATGTAAAAATGTATGATTTTACAATGAAACAAACACTTGGAAAACTTAATGATAAAATTAATGAGTATGTTTTAAAAATTATTTTTATTTATATTACAGTAATCTAATTTTAGAGCTTGTATCCCTGAAGGTCTTATTCGTCGATTTCCACAAAATAGCTTACAACTTATGATTCAATCAGGTGCAAAAGGGTCAGCAGTAAATGCAATTCAAATTTCATGTGCACTTGGACAAATTGAATTGGAAGGTATACCTAAAATTTTAATCTATTTTGAAACTAATTATATAATTTATTTTTTAGGTCAACGTCCACCCCTTTCTGCTACTGGTCGAACATTGCCATCTTTTCGATCATTTGATTCATCTCCACGTGCAGGAGGTTTTGTGGATCAACGATTTTTAACTGGTATTAATCCACAAGAATTATTCTTTCATACAATGGCTGGTCGTGAAGTTTGTTTTTTACAAACTCTAAATGCATTTTTAAAAGTTTTTTTAAGGGTCTTATTGATACTGCTGTTAAAACTTCTCGATCAGGATATCTTCAACGATGTATAATTAAACATCTTGAAGGAATTAAAGTACAATATGATGGAACTTGTCGGGATCATGATGGCTCAGTTGTACAATTTCGATATGGGGAAGATGGATTTGATGTTGGAGCAGCTACATTTTTGAATCCAAAGCAATTTCCATTTTTACTTGATAATCTTGAAGCTCTTCGTAAAAAATGTGTACAAAAAAATGTTAGTCAAGCATGTTTTAATATTGATAAAGCTGAAAAAGCATATAAGAAAATAAAACGTCGTCAAAAAGAATATGAGGCAAATCAAAATGCAGATAATAGAAGAGTTTTTTCGTCAGGATTTGCTGAATTTTCTAAAAATCATTTTGGAGAAGACAAAAAAGAGGTGATTTATCCATTGTGGAAAGCTTTAACAAAAGAAGAAAAAGCAGAATGGGATGCAAAAGCAGTTCGGCGTGTTCCAGATTCTGTTGATGTTCAATTTAATCCATATTTAACTCTTGGTGCATTACCCGAAAAAACATTGGATCAAATAAAAGAATTTTCATTATCATTATCAAAAGAAATTGATGATGAAAGATTGCGGCATACTCTATTTTGGAAAGGCCTTAAAGCATTAGTTGCACCAGGTGAAAATGTTGGATTATTGGCTGCACAATCAATTGGAGAACCTTCAACTCAGATGACATTGAATACTTTCCATTTTGCTGGTCGTGGTGATATGAATGTTACGTAAGTGATTCATTAAAATTATATATTTGTTTTTAAAAGTTACAGTAACCTCAAATTTAACTTCCACTAAAAACGAAAATATTAAATATTGTTAATTTTTATAAATTATTTTAGACTTGGAATTCCACGTTTAAGAGAAATTTTAATGACATCTGGAAAGAATATTGCAACTCCAACCGCTGAAATTACAATTCGTGATAGTGCAACTGAAGAAGATATAGAACGCTTGAAACAAATTTTTAATCGAGTTTATCTCAAAAAATGTGTTAAAAAGATTACGGTAAAAGAAAGATTAGATGTTGGAGTAACTGGGGCATCAAGAATTTATGAAATTTCTGTTGAAGTTTTACCATCTCGGGCTCGAGATCCTGCTGCAAGACATTTAACTCGTAAAATGATTCTTAAACAAATGGAAGCAACTTTTATTAAAAGTGTTTGCCGAATTATTATGTCAAAAATTCGTGACGCACAGGAGTTCGTTGCTATTGTACATCGAAAGTCAAAAGGTTCGGCAGTAAATAAAAATTCTGCATCAGGAGAAAATGATGAAGAAGGACAACGGGAATATGCTCCCAATGATGATGGAGCTTCATCCGATGAAGAAGTTTTACCCGGAGCTGAAGATGCCAATGAAGCACGATTAGCAAATCGACATATTGATGATGCTGCAGAATATGAGGGGGAAGAAGCTGAAGAAGAAGATATGCAAGTTCGTGACCCACAAATGACTGATAATTTTGCTGTATATTCTGATGACAGTGAAGCAGAAGAGGAGAATGAAAATGATGAAACTATGGATGGTACATCTGCAAATAATCGAGATAAATCAAAAGATGAAGCAGATATTGTTCGAAAAACTGTAAACTTTAATTTTTTGCATATTAAAAACATGTTATTTTTAATAAAATTTTTAGGCTGTTATTGATGCTGCTTCATTTGTTGAAGATTATCAATTTGATACAAAATCTAATCGTTGGTGTATTTATAAGCTTCGAGTAAGTTTTTTTTTATTGTTCAGAGATAAACAACAAATTTAAAAAGTTTTCGATAAATAGTTTTTAGTTTAAAGGGAGTGTCGAAGATAGTGAAAAACTTTTTTCTGTCGTTCCAAGTGATGGGGAATGCATTTGTTGCGTGCGGGTGGACAAACTTTTTCATTCCCCATCACTTGGAACGACGGAAAACGTTCATAAAAAGTTTTTCACTATCTTCGACACTCCCTTTAAGCTTATCTCTTTGTAATTTGCATACAGTAAACCATGGACGAATGTGCTCCCGGTGAGTTGTTGATGGATACACTGACCATGGGACACATTCATTTGTGGTTTATATATGTTTTAAATTAATATACTGTAATAAATAATATACAAAAAAATAATTAAATATTAATTTCAGCTAAATCTTGATCGGTATAAAGTTGATGTCAATTCAATTGTTGATTCAGTTGTTGATAAATTTATTGTACATCAAACAGATAAAATTGAAAAATGTGTTATTCGTGAAGAGAATAAGAAAGGAAAGGATATTAAAATTCTTCAAACACAAGGAATTAATGTTGAAGTAAGTTTTGTTGTAGTAGAAGTTGGACATACTTCAAGCTGAATGTGTACATCTAGTCATGACTTTTTAAGTTTGTACCACATGGACTAAGATGACACATCCCGCTTGGAGATGTACAACACGGGGGATTTTATAAAATATTTGAGATTTACATTTTTTGAAAAAAACTTTGCTGAAATTCCGCGTGCCAAATCAACTATTAAAATTAAGACTTGGGCAAAAGGAATCCCAGCAAAGATTTTACAAATTTTTCTTTGCAAAAAAATAATACTCTAAAAAAAGATTTCAAAAGTGAATGCAAGCCCGGTGAGTTATTTCTCAAAACATCACACTAACCGAAGCTTACATCCCCTTTTGATATCTCTCTTTTATTTTTTTATACTTTTTTACTTCTTTGGTAAAAGAAAAAAGCAGCAACATCGTTGATGGATGACGGCGATGATGTAGGTGGAAGGGGTAAGTATAGACGCACACTAATCTTTTCAACAAAAACCTTTCCTTATTTTTTTTTCTTCGGGATTAATAAGCTTTAAACAAGATAGCACAGCAACCATAAAGTAGATGAGAAGGAAAAAAAACTGATGAATAAATGTGAAAACTACCTGCTATTTATATGGAAAATTTTTGGCGCCTAAAATTTTGAATAATTTTTACTCATGTCTCTTAGAGTTTTTTTTGAGTGATTTCTTGCAGCAATTTTTGGGATGAACCCTTGCAGGATTTTTCCAAGTTGATCCTTCTTTTTTTGTTATCCTTGAAGCAAAGTTTTAAGGAAAATAATGAATGACATTTTTTGAGAATTTGAATTGAAGAAGAACCTTAAAAGAAAATACGATCAAGTTTTTTTGCTCCAAAACAATTTTTAAAGTTTTTGCTTGTTTTTTGATCTCTCTTTTTGGTCCACCACCTATTTCCCTGCGGGTATTATTCTATTTTCACATGAGAGATCCCTGGGGAGACATCCTTTAGGGTATTCTTTAAAATAATAATAAATCTATTTTTAGGCTTTTTATAAAAATGCTGATCTTCTTGATATTAATACAATTTATTCAAATGATATTACTTTGATGCTTTCAACTTATGGAGTTGAAGCATGTCATCGATCAATTGTTAAAGTAAGTATATTTTATTTTTAGAATTTATATTTTTTCTTATCATAACAAAGACACAAAGACTTTTTTCTTTGAAGAGTTTTTTTTGGGGTGTCTGTGATAATAAAAAATCATTGTTATTCCAAATGTTTCACGTGTTAACATGTTTTTGGATACTATTTTTATATAAAACTTGTTTAATGAACGAAAAAAGATAACCCAAAAAAAAACGATGGAATTATTATTACACTAAATTGGAATGTAATATTTTTTTTGTATTAAACTTTGATCATTTCAGGAAATGAACAATGTTTTTGGAGTATACGGTATTGATGTAAATCCTCGACATTTAACACTTGTTGCTGATTATATGACTTTTACTGGATCAGTTGCACCATTTTCTCGTACTGCAATGGCTTCAAGTACATCGTCACTACAAAAGATGACATTTGAAACAACAATGAATTTTATGCGTGAAACTCTTGTTCATGGTAGGTTCACCGAGTTTTATTTTTTTGTTGGGTTGTAATAGTAGTTTTAATTTATAATCTTGGAGACACGTGAATTTTGATATTTTTCTTATCATTTCATATGATCAATTTGATAGACGCAAAAAACGGGGTTCTTTTATATCAAAAATATAAGGACAACAAGGAAGAATTAATTTTGATTTGATTTCTTTCTTTTTTTTCGAAGTATACTGTAAATCATAGATATTTCGAAGGATTTGTTTGGCAAATTTTTTATTTTTCTCTTTTTCAATTCTCTCTCGAAATTTGTTCATTAAATAATAAGGAAAGAAAAAAAGGAATATGCCATGTGGTACAAAAAAGCCCCTTTTAAAGTGCAATTGTAGTTGGTGTAGTTAACGACAAAGAAAGTCTGCAAATAAAAGAATGTTTTACGTCACAACATTAATTGAATGTGACGTAACATACTGTAAATAGTTTGTGATTTAAATTTTGTCGTGGATGTTAAAAATACCTTGGGAATGACAGTGTGAAACTACAGTATGCTTTTTGGATCCATTGTATATTTAAAAAAGATAGCTTGTTACCGCTGAGCTGCTGAGCTATTAGCAATTGTTTTGAATTTTTCCTTCTTTGTTTGTTTACGCCACTGAAACCTGTAGAAAAAAATGAATTACGAAAACAATATTATTTTGTCGTTGAACAATAGTTTATCGAATTATTTATGGTTCATTCAGTGATCATTGTAATTAATTTTAAAACAAAGACACCACATTTTGATGATTATGGCGGAGTTATTGAAGTTTTTTATTACGGGGCAAAAGAAAAATTTATTTTTGTTTGTTTATGATTTCTATTTTTGGTACTTATATGGCTATTTTTACCGAACATATTTCAGTTTAGAGCAAAAAAATATTTTTAAAACCACCCATGCAAAACAACATGATTTTTGAAAATCTTAAAATATTTTTTTCGTAACTTCCTCATTCTGCTAATTTGATTTTGAAAGCCTGTTTTTTTTCTTACAAATAAAATTGTGTTATGCAATGACCCCCACCAATCGACCTTAGACAACCTTCGAAAAAAAAATGGTTTATTTGCATGCTTTTTGTAACAACCTGTGCATTTCTCGGACAATAAAAAAAACTCGTATCTTTTTTCGTTTCTTTAAAAATAGAGTTTTTCTTTCTGTTTTTTTCTTTGATTGAACGTTTTGCTTTAACTTCTTCGCCCATCTTTTTTTTCGTCTTTTTACTATTTTTGTGCTTTCATGTTTTTGGGGGAGAAGAAGAAGACCACGATCTTTCGACGTCACATTAGGCGCCCTCTTTAGCAGCGATACCAAAAAAGCGGCGGAGAGGATTGAAAGAGAGAGAGATCATGGAAAAAAGAGAGGTTCAGTTTCAAAGTCAAAGCACATTTTTATTGGTCATTAATTATACTTCCTTTTTGGGGTGGCTCATTAATAATAAAATGTAAAAGAAAAAAAAAGGAACGCACATCCCATAATTTGTCAAGTGTTCATGTTTCTATGATTGATATCATTGGTTCTAATTTAAATGGGTGTCTTTATTGGGAAAGAGACTACTGTAATTGTGTCTGATGATTTTTTGAGTTTCATTATTTTTATTTTAAAAAAACTATAAAACTTTGTCGAGACTAATGACGTTCTATAATCAAAAGGTTTCAAGTACTTTTTTCATGGGAAAAAAAGATGCAAGGACAAATGCAACAAAAATAGTAGCAAAAAATAATAATAATAACAATCATGCAAAATATATTTTTGCTCGTTTTCTAAAGTCATAAACAACATTTTTTAATGTTATTAAAAATCGAATTTTCTATTAAGAAAAAAGTTTAGCAAATTAATTAATTGTTTATTATTATTTGTTTAAAATTTTTTTCATTATTTGAGCAGTAAGTTTTTCGTAGAAGATTTTTAATCTGATAAGTTGGACCACAAAAGTTCAAACTTTGTTCGCTGTTGTGAAAGAGGAGATTTTAAGAAATGATAATTTTTGAATGTCACGGTTTTTTATCTTTTTGTATTGTTTGAATTAGATAAATTTCATTTTGCACTTTTCTTGAACTTTTTTTGGACTTTATTTTCTCTGAATTATAATTAGCTTTAATTAAAAAAGAGGGGCACATTCTATCCGTCTTCTTGATATTAATTTTATATCTATGAGTTACTGATAAATTTTAAAAACATATTTTTCGTATTTAATCAATTTTGTTATTTTCAGGTGATACTGATTATCTCAATGGTCCATCTTCTCGTATTGTTACTGGTCAATTAATTAAAGGTGGCACAGGATCTTTTGAACTTCTTCAAAATCCAAATTATGTTTTGGGTACAGGAAGATTTGCTCCATTAAAGGCAAAAATTCCAAAACATACTAAAATTGTTTTTACTGATAGTGAATAGATTTTTTTATGTTGTTATATTGTAACTGTTTGAATTATTATATTATTTTTGTTGTTGAATAATTTTTGCCTTGTACTTTTCTTGAACTTTTTTTTCATGAAATTCAATTAAGTTTAATTCAATGAAAAAAGTACAAAGAATTTTTACAAAGTAAAAAAAAAGTTGTTGAGTTTTTGTTTGCTTTTTTTACAAATTTTTTATGTGACGTACTTTAACGTGTTTTGATGAACATTTAAAAAAATTATGTTTTTAATAAGCACAATTTGCTGCCTACATATTTTTTAATTTTTGATTGATAAGAAAAAAAGAAGGGGGAGCTGTGACGACATTCATTCTCTCTCTTCAGAATCTTGAAGGACGCCTGACTCCCAGAAAAACATTTTTACATTGCTCTTTTTTTTTTTGCTTGCCTTTCATTTTTTTTGAATGATAACAAAAAATATGGTAGAAAAGACTGATAAAAAAGAAGTAATTAAACTCTTTCCTTTGCTGCGGGGGAGATCATTTTGGCGTAAAGCCAAGAAAAAAAAAACAACAAACAAAAATTGATTCCATTTGTCTTTAAAGGGAGTGTCGACGACAAGCAAAAAAAAATTTGTGCGGACAACAAGTATGTTTTAACACGAAAATGAGTTAGAGAAAAGAAATAGCATAGAAAAATGTCTTTTTCGTGTAAAAACATACTTGTTGCCAAAAATTTTTTTTTTGCTTGTCGTCGACACTCCCTTTAAAAAAAAAAGATATTAGAAGAAGAAAAAACGGGTACAATAAAAAAAAATATGAAAAAACCAAATTTAGTAACAACTTTTTTTGTTCACCCAAAAAAAAGGGGGGCAAAAAAGCATGAAGGAAAAAAAGAAAAAGTAGTTTGTTAAGTTCTTTAAAAAAAAGAATTAATTTGTACCCTCGTGTATTAACAAATTTTTTATCGGGCGGAGAGAAAAAAAGAAAATAGATGATCTTTAAGGTGGTAGTGGTGATGGTGGGAGGAAAAAGGGAGGGGAGGAGGCGGGTCTAAACTTTAGAAACATTTAAAAAGAATATAAAAGAAAAAATATTTTTGGAAATTTTAAAAATTCTTTTCCTTTTGGGATTATAAAAATACTTTTTTTACAACTGTAATTTATTTTTTTTGCTTATTTTTTTTTTAAATTTAAGCATTTACTATACTGTAAATTTTTTACAATAATTACTGTATAAATTTTTTTTACATTTTTTAAAATTAAATTTTAAAAAAATGATTTCAATAATTCATCCTCCAACTGAAATTGTTGAATTTGCACCAAGATTTGAATCAAGAAGGTGCTTAAAACTTTAATTATTATCAAAAAATTAATTATTTAATTATTATTTTTGTATTTTTAAGGTTTGTTAAAATTTTTTATATTTAATTTTGACAATTTTTAATTTTATTTTTGTTTTAGAATTCAAATTTTTTTGGATTGAAACGGATATATGAAATCCATGGGGAATTAATTTCCATCCATCATAGCTACAGTATTCTTAAAAATTATTTTTAACTACAGTACTTTTTCCAAGCTTTGCTGGAAAAAAATACAAATTTATATTATTTAAATTTTTCAATGATTTTCAATGACGCCTGTAAAATTTAAAAAAAGTTACAGTATTTTTTTTTCTCTCTCTTAAAACTCTATTTTTGACAAATCAAAAAACATATCAATTTTGAAAAAAAAGCTTTTAAATTCGTATTATTATTATTATTATTATTATTTTTATTATTTGTACATGTTTGTATATCTCTCTTTATCTCTCCTCCTTATCAAATCTCATATCAATGTTTAAAAAAAACCAAAGAATTATCATTTTTAGTTTTATCAAAAAAAAAAGTACAAAAATTACTCTCATTTTTTTTCTATGATTTCAAACTTTTATTACTTTTTTTTTCTTCCTTTAATGCTTTTAAACCAAATTTTTATATATATATGCTTTAATTGTTGTAATAAATTATTACTGTATACTCAATCGTGTGACATCTTTTTTATTACATTTTTTTACACTGATTATCAGTCATTTTTGATTGATATTAAAAAAACGAGAAGTGATAAGAAGAAAAAGTACAAAGCTCAGAAATTAATAAACTTTAAAAACTTTGAGAACAAAAAAATATTTACAATTTTTTGTTTTTTGAAACATAAAACTTTTAAATATTTGTATTTTATATTCGGGTTACGGTAGTTGTTAAATATTGCGGATAATTGTAAAAAAAATTTTGTGTAGCAAATTGATATCTATTTTATGTAAATTATTTTTGAAATTTAAAAAATTTAGGTTACACGTACGGATTTTTGGGAAATGAAAAAAAGACACTTGAAATTTTCTCGGGGGGCAAAAATGGATGGAGCAACTGGTTGCGCGTTTTCTTTGCATGCACTGGGGAAAAAAAAGTGCAAGTTCGAACCCGGCGAGAGCACTGATTTTTTTTAACGAATTTTTTTTGTTGTTTTTACAAGGAAATTTTCAAAAATATGTTTACAATGATTGCTGAACCACTTGAATCAAAGATATTCCTTTTATAAAAAAAATTTTTTAACTGCTCTCGCGGGGATCGAACCTGGCTTTTTTTCAGCGTTGTGCATGCAAAGAAAACGCGCAACCAACTGCTCTATCCATATTTGCCCTCCGAGAAAATTTAAATGTTTTTTTTCATTTCCCAAAAATCCGTATTATCCATTTTTAAAACAAAAAACATTTTGGTAAAAATTCATTTTTTATTTTACAGTTTTTAATATTAATTAATTATATTTAATAAAACAGTATCAAAATTGCACTTTTTAAAATTTTCTATTTTGGTATAAAAAAAGAATGCATTAAATCAATATAAATGTATACACATTTTTTCAATAAACCCATATAAACATACAAAAAAATTCTATCTCTCTTTTTTTATCATGTTTTTTTGATAAACATAAAAGTCAAACATTGAATTATCACGTCACTACCGTACCCCCCCCCCCCCCCCCCTTCTATTTAAAATAGTCAAATATTTTTTGTAATAAAAATTAAAGTGACAAATGTACATTGCATTTTTGTGACGTGTATGTCGTCGAACCGTTTCAATAAAAATAAAGAACACTTTTACCTTTTTACAAAAAAAAATGTTGTTGTGACAATTAACTTTTTTTTTCAATTAAGCCAATAAAAAAATAAACCAGATCAAATTAAGGTTTGACAAATAAAAAAAAATAAATAAATGCGCGTCAAATTGCGTCAAGAAAAAATTATCAAATAATCAAAAAATCAAATCAAAACCAAATATGCCAAAATTTTGTGTTTTGTTGAATGCGCGCGCGCGCGCGGAGAGAGAGAGGCAGAAGTGTTCGTTGAAAAAACACACTTTTTTTTGGTGACGGCGGCGGTTGTCACATTTTAAGTTGCCGCCGTCAAAAACCCCCAAAAACATTGTTGTTGTCTCCTTAAATTTGATTCTGTCAAAAAAAAGAAGAAAAGCAAAACCCAAAAAAAAGCAGTGATAATTTTACAAAATTTGAGGTTATTTTTTGTCTGTCAATTTTTTTCAAAAAAAAAGGTTCAAACAAAGTTCAAAGTAGAAAATATAATTAAAATTTAAAGTTAATGAATTAGCGATGATCTTTCTTTGTTTAAAAAATGAAGGTCTAGTTTTAAGTAATTTAATAGCAAAATTTTTTTCGCTGATCCTAAATAGCACTGAAATTGAAATTTTGCTGGCTTTCCCCGACGGGTACGTCCCCAGTTTCAAGTACCCGATCAATTTGGAATTTCGGGAATCCCCGGTTCTCCGTCCCTGACACCTTTCTTCCCCGAAAAAAATTTGCATAACGTTATTTTAGGATTTTAGGAAAAAAAGATAAAAATCCACGAAAATTCCGACCAATTCCATGCCCAAAAAACGATACAAAATCAACCATTTATATTTTATTTTTATTATTGGAAAATTAATGAAATTTACCCCATCCTCGAGATATTTTTGGAGATCGGGAATCCCCGTCCCCCGTCCCCTAAGGATGGACGAGGGCCTAGGGCTTTTGAAAAGCCCGGACCGGGCCTGAAAAATGAGGATCGGGCCTTTTCAATTTTTTGAAAAAAATTTATAAAATTCCACAGGGGGCACAGCGAAACGAAAACACACTGTCGTGTTGATTTTTTGCTTTTTGCAAAAAAACCTTTTTTGCAAAAAAAGAGTCATCTTTGTTTTTGCTTTGATTTAATTTTTTTAAGGTCAAATATTTTTTTATTGCTTTTAGGGTAAAAAAGGATGAAAAATCTGATTTTTCCATCTAAAATTTACCCAAAAGTATCTAATATATGGGTTTTTCTGGGGTGTTGAAAAGTACCCTTGTTTAGAAAATCTATTAACTTTTTTTTTCACATTTTTTTCGTCTTTTTATTAGCTTTTTAATGTTCAACAGGTTCGACTTCATAAAATTACGGGTGGGTTTTTTTACTTGACTGACCAAAAAAATTTGCCGTCATTTTAAAGTTGACGCGCGCGCCACCATTACCCCCAACATCATTTTTGTATCAAAAAAGTACTTTATGTGTCTTATTTATGCTTAAATCAACTAATTATTATCAACAGAAAATGTTATAATCATCTGGAACAACTATCAACTCAATACATTCACTAAAACTACATTCAAAGTCATCAACATCCTCAACATCAAAAAATCAATAAAGATGGACAAAAATTATCAAACAATGATTCCTGAAAGATTGCAAAATTTATATGGAGCTGTTCAAACATATAAGTAAGTATTTTAAACATATGTTTACATTCATTTTGCTTTTTTTAGATTGATTTATGCTTGCTAATGAATATGTATATATACTGTATTTTTCCAAAGTCATGGATGACTCTTTTTTCTGACAAATTTGTGTTTCTGTTGCAACTTAAATATATATATTTAAATGTTGTTTGAGCTTTCATATGTTGTTATCAATTATTTGTATCCAGTATACTGCAGTCAAAATTTAGTAAAATAGTCGAACACGTGCATTTTAAAAGAATACAGCTTCAAAGTACTTTAAATATCTTGAATGTCATTCATTATATGCTCAATTATTCATAAAAACATTGTGGACCATATTCGGATATAATTGAGAAGCATCATGGATTTTAAAAAAATACAGTATATATACATATTCATTAGCAAGCATAAATCAATCTAAAAAAAAGCAAAATGAATGTAAACATATGTTTAAAATACTTACTTATATGTTTGAACAGCTCCATATAAATTTTGCAATCTTTCAGGAATCATTGTTTGATAATTTTTGTCCATCTTTATTGATTTTTTGATGTTGAGGATGTTGATGACTTTGAATGTAGTTTTAGTGAATGTATTGAGTTGATAGTTGTTCCAGATGATTATAACATTTTCTGTTGATAATAATTAGTTGATTTAAGCATAAATAAGACACATAAAGTACTTTTTTGATACAAAAATGATGTTGGGGGTAATGGTGGCGCGCGCGTCAACTTTAAAATGACGGCAAATTTTTTTGGTCAGTCAAGTAAAAAAACCCACCCGTAATTTTATGAAGTCGAACCTGTTGAACATTAAAAAGCTAATAAAAAGACGAAAAAAATGTGAAAAAAAAAGTTAATAGATTTTCTAAACAAGGGTACTTTTCAACACCCTAGAAAAACCCATATATTAGATACTTTTGGGTAAATTTTAGATGGAAAAATCAGATTTTTCATCCTTTTTTACCCTAAAAGCAATAAAAAAATATTTGACCTTAAAAAAATTAAATCAAAGCAAAAACAAAGATGACTCTTTTTTTGCAAAAAAGGTTTTTTTGCAAAAAGCAAAAAATCAACACTCACTTCGCTGTGAGGGGGGACCAAGACAAAATTAACAAAAATTTTAAAAATCAGGGCCCGGGCTTTTTTTATATTTATAAGGGCCAGAGCCGGGCTGGGCTTTTCGAAATTTTGAAGGTTCGGGCCCTCGTCCATCCTTACCGTCTACTTTCTTTCTTTTAAAAGTTTTAAAAAAATGAAAGCTAGAAAAATTGTAAAACATTTATTTTAATTAATTTTATGGATGCTTATTTATTATTGTTTTAAAATTTAATTAATTAATTAATTAATTCATGGTAAATAAATATATATATTTGAATGAATGGAAGGAAGTTGCGTTTAGAAAAAAAATATACAAAATTTAAAAGCGGAAAAGATTACGGAAAAATCCCCCGGAAGTTGTGGAATATGGTGGAAGAGTTGGGAATTGCCCGGCATCAGTGGAACCATCAATGGGGAAGCCAGTAAAGCCAGTTGGGCGTCCAGAGGGGCGACCAGAAGGGCGACCAGAAGGACGTGGACCACCAGTTGGACGAGGATGATGAGGGGGTCGGGGACGATCTTCCCCAGATTCATCCGATCCACTATTTGAATTCGAATTTGAGCCACCTCTTGAAGGAGGACCACGAGGACCACCAAATTCACCAGAATTTTGACTTTCATCACTATTAGAATTTTTTTTTCCTGGATGACGCCCCCCAGGTCCCCCACCACATCCATGTTCATGTGAACCACTATGTGATCCATGATGTCCCGATGGGCGTTCACCACGTTGATGGCATTTTTTTCCAATCATTTTTTTGAGAGGTTTAAGTTCTCGACGAATTTCTTTTGTTGTATTTGAAAGAATTTCTTTAATTTGTTCACATTCTTGAAGCTGTGAAATATCTTGATTTTGAAGAATTTCTTTTATTTGATTATAAATATTTTGAGCTTCTTGTGTAAGATTTGCAGCAAATTCATCGCCGATTGCGGTAACATTTTTAATGAATTCTAATTTTGCTTCTTTATATTCATTGTAAGCTTGCTGGAGTATGGAAAAAAAAGATGGATTAAAAATGTTTGTAGGGATAAAGGATTTAGGGGGATATATATATCATGTTGAAATTATATCGTTTTTTTTAAATTGAACGAAAAACAAATCTATCAGGATTAAGCGGATTTATGGGATATTGTATATCCATCAAAATTTTTTTGTAAAACTTTCAATGAGATATCATATATCCAAAGATAAAAAAACTGGGAAACAAAAAGAGGGATTAAAGTTGTTTAAGGATAAAGGATTTATGGGGATTAAGGGGGGATATCTACAACTGAAATTATATCTTGATTAGCAGCCCATTGATTTTTTTAGCTGAAATTATATCTGTAGATATCCCCCCTTAATCCCCATAAATTCCTTATCCTTTAACAACTTTAATCCCTTCTTTTTGTTTCCCATTTTTTTTATCCTTGGATATATGATATCTCATTGAAAGTTTTGTATAAAGGATTTAGGGGGATATATATATATCATGTTGAAATTATATCTTTTTAAAATTGAACGAAAAACAAATCTATCAGGATTAAGAGGATTAATGGGATATCATATATCCCTTCAAATCTTTTTAAACAATACTATCCAAAAAACGGATATCATATATCCCAGGGATAAAAAAGACTTACTTGAACTTCAGCCGTTTGATTAGCAGCCCATTGATCTTTTAAAGCTTGAATTTCAGCTTTTGTAGAATTTTTATTATGCTCAATTTCAAACCATTCTCGGCGTTCATTTTTATCAACATCTTTTAAAAATGTTGGACGAGGTGGGCGTAGAAAATCACCACCACCAAATTCTCCAGAATCTGCTGGAAATAATGGAAATCTTCCACCACCACCATTTTTGCCATTATTTAATCCATCAAATGGCCAAAAAGCTGCTGAAGAAGCAATTAAAGCAACAAAAATATAAATTTTAATCATTATTGTTTGAAAAAATAGAATGATTTTGGATGAAAAATATGGAATCTGTTGAAAGCTTTTATATCAAAAAAATTTTTTTATGGGAACAAATTTTTTATTATTATTATTATTATTTCAAAAGCAAATAACAATTCAAAAATAAAATAAAATAAAATTCTTATTTGTTTACATAAAAAAAAAATATGGGTGTGTTTGATTATTAGCTTAAGCTTGATCTATCAATTAATATTGTCATCATTTTTTTTTGAAACATTATCGAAAAAAAGAAAAATATGTGGGGTTAAATTTGAACAGGTGTGCGGGGAAAAAATTATTTTTCTATCGACTCACCTCTTTTTTTTGTCCAACCAATTCTATGGAATTTTGGGATGATTAATTTTTTAAAGAATTGTAAGTTTAGAAAAAATTATTAGAGGAAAAATGAATCTCAAAAAATTTGATTTGAACTCACGTACGAATTTTTGGGAAATGAAAAAAAAACACTTCAAATTTTCTCGGAGGGCAAATATGGATAGAGCAGTTGGTTAGCGCGTTTTCGTTGCATGCACAACGCTGAAAAGCTGCCAGGTTCGATCCCCCGCGAGAGCAATTATAAAAAAAATTTTTTCATAAAAAGAATACGTTTGATTCAAGTGATTCTGCAATCATGGTAAACATATTTTTGAAAATTTTCTTGTAAAAATAACCAAAAAAAATTTGTCTAAAAAAATCAGTGCTCTCGCCGGGTTCGAACTTGCACTTTTTTTGCCCAGTGCATGCAAAGAAAACGCGCAACCAATTGCTCTATCCATTTTTGCCCTCCGAGAAAATTTCAACTGTCTGTTTCTTCCATTTCCCAAAAAATTTGATTTGAACTTTTAATCTAATGTGATCTGTGAATTTTTGATTTTTGGGATGGCATTTTTTAGCTTCTTTTTTATTTGCTAAATTTTAAAAATGTTTGTTAAAAAAATATACCTAAAAATGTTGTTGTTATGAAACAAAATAGAGGTATTTGATTTTTTGTAAATAACCAAAAAAAGAGCATTTTTTGATTATTTACAAAAATTTAAAAATCATCATGGATAAATTTAAACATTAAAAATCGGGAAATTTTTTGTTTGTCGAAATTCTGAAATTTGTTGCTTCGTTTTTTTCTTTCATTGTTAATTCCTTAAAATTTTTTTTTCAAAAACATTTTATTTTTATTTGTTTATTTTTTTGCAAAATTTTTATTGTTTTTAAAAACTTATTTTTGTTGTCTAAAAATAAACTGGTTTTATTTACTTTTAATAATTGAAATGATTAAAACAATAAAAAAAAAATTTAATTTTTGTTGAATAAAAAAGCAGGTTTGAAATTCATTAATTAAATGTTTCTATTGTTTTTTTTAAAACTGCTGCATTGCAAAAAAAGTAGGTGTAAAGGGAGCGTTCGGGGGGATAGACAAAGTTTTTTTCATTCAATCGCATGGGTCCTCTTGGCACGAAAATAAATATCAAAATCTTTAAAATAGTGAATATTAATGAATTCCATTTTTTCTGTCTTACGATTAAAATTAACCCTAACTGTTTTTAAAAAAATATGATTTATATAAACTTTTTTTTGAGAATATTTAACGGTTGCCAAAAATGTGTGAGTAATCAATAAAATATTCAAATTTCGTATTTTCTTGGATTGTTTCCTTTTTTTGTGGGCATATGTTTTAGGGTTAATTTTAATCGTAAAAATAGAAAAATAGCCTAAATTTAGTAATATTCACTATTTTTAAAGATTTTGGCATATTTTCGAGGACCCGTGCGATAGAATGAAGAAAAATTTGTTTATCTGGAACGCTCTTTAAAAAACAAAACAATTATAGAACATATATGTTTGATCATTTTTGTGATAAAAAGTAATTCCTTAAAAGTTACAATGAAAAATGCAATTTTTACATTGAAAAAGAGAAATACAATTTTTTAAATTTAAAAAACAAAAAAAATAAATTTTTAAGAGAAAATGAAATATTTAATAGTGTAAACAATGAAAAATAATTTTTGGATTCGAACTCGTGACCATCGGACTATTGTGCAGCGCCTCCACCACTGCGCCACAGCAACAAACTTTTCACCGCTCATTTTCGCGCAGCTTTTTGTTTATCCTATTTGGTGCAGTTTGCAAAAAAAGTCATAAAAATATTTTTCAAAGAATGATTTTGTTGAACTTTATTATTTAAAAAAGGTCATCACAATTTCATAATGTGTCATTAAACAAATATTTAAAAAATTGAGATATTTTAACAAAAAAAAATGTGGATGATATGTCTGGATTTAAATTGAAAAAAGATTTAAGAGTTATTTAAACAGATTTAAAAATTTTAAAATGTTTGCCACCTTTGGAATTTTCCTTTCATTCGTTTAAAGCAACAATTAAAAGAGTGCAAATAATTTGAGATAGTTTTAATAACACTAAATTCTAAAATAACAATTAATAAATTAAAGATCAAATTATTATGATCGTTTTTCAAAAGAATGTAAATAGAGAAAAATTTAAAACTACCGTATAATTTAAAAGTTTAGTCAAATACAAGTAGGGATTGCTAAATTTCCGGAGATTTAAAAACTGCGGCAGATTTGTCGTTATCGCCTGAAGTTTAAAAAATTAAGTATATGCTTTATCTTTTTATCACCCTTTTAATCTCCTAATGAAAAGTGTTTTCTTTAATAATTTTTACAAAATTTCAACAATTCACAGCAGAATTTTTCGGAAATTGAAACGAAAAAAGTTCAAACTTTTGGCTGCAATTTTTTCAATTTTTAACCATTTCGCCCAAAACTTTGCCAATATTTTCTCTAAAGTGTTATCCATAGTTAAGGTTTTATGCAAATTTATTGGAAGCATAACCGCAAAGTTATAACTAATAAAGTGTCGACGATTTTTTGGCGAAATTAACTTTTGCTGTCATTTTTTCAAATTTGCATATTTCGGCTTAAATTTTTTCTGGAATGTTCCTGATAACCATAACAACATTTTAAGTTTAAATTAAAGCATTTGGAAATAATACAGATAAGTTTGAGCCGATTGAAAAGTGCAATTTTTTCATTCCTATTTCCAAACGATTCCGCTGTGAATCAACAACTTTCATCTTCTAGCTTGAAAAATTAGACAAAAATATTTCATAAAATCGTTTTTAATTTTAATTAAACATCATCGAAAAAAACCAATAGGTTTCGCATTTTTTTTCTTCAACAAAAGTTTTTATTTTTAATATTTTTTTCTCTATTTTTTACGCAAATCAAAAAAGATCAACAAATATTTTTTGTTGAAGAAAAAAAAGGATTTAAAGTATGATGAATCAATTAAAAAGAGAGACCAAAAATGGTGCAAAAAAATATTTATTAACAAACATCATTTTTTTAAATCATCAATATTTTGCTAATTTTTTGCAACATTTTTTTAAAATAATAAAAAAAAACAAAATTAATATTTGTGCAGCAGCAGCAGTGCCATGATTTAAATATTTCATTGGGGGTGGTGCGAAATCGGTGACACTTGAAAAAAATTTATATATAAGAAATCCATCAATGAACAACACTAAACACTTGAACTTGTTTTTTGAAGTGTTCAATTTAAAAACTATACAGTAATATGGTATTAAAGTTTATTATTTTTGTTACAATCTTTTTGGTGCTTAATGTTAATGGACTTGGAATAAATTGTCGAGGATCTGGAGCTTGTAGCAGCAAAGATGCGTTAGGAAAAATTAATGATTTAATTCAAGGAATTCAAGGTAATCGACAATATAAAAATGGTGAACATATTGCATGTGTTGGTCGAGGAAAAGGAATTATTGGATTGGTAAAAAAATATTTTAAGGAGGCGGGATCTTTGCTACCTTTTTTTATTTGAAAGGTCTCACAGCGATTATGCAAGTCACTCGACAAAACTTTGGAACATGTCTAGAAGCTGTATCCTGGCGCCCCCTGACACAACGCCAATGGCAAACTGTGGATATTATTCTTTATTTTTTTATTTTTTCTTTCTTCATTATTTTTTCTATGCAAAATGCATTTTACAGAATTCAAATTGACCAAATGGTTGCTTAGATCGTCAAAATAATGACGAAATTCAGATAGCACAATTTTGTGACGATTTAAGCAACCACTTGATCAATTTGAATTCTGTAAAATGCATTTTGAATAGAAAAAATAATAAAGAAAGAAAAAATAAAAAAATAAAGAAAAATATCCACAGTTTGCCATTGGCGTTGTGTCACGGGGCGCCAGGATACAGCCCTAGACATGTTCCAAGGTTTTTTCGAGTGTCTTGCATAATCGCTGTGAGACCTTTCAAATAAAAAAAGTATCAAAGAACCCGCCTTCTTTAATTTTATCAATTTTTTTATGCTAATTTTTAAATGATATTGTTTCAGATTAATCCAAATGATGGATATTGTTTATTTTTACAAAAAACTCAAAATGGAATTAATGGTGATCGAATTAAGCAACTTGTTGCACTTTTAATGGAACATGGATGTAAAGGGTGTGGAAGTGTTCCAATTAATTATCCTGGAAGTAATGACCCAAAAAATGGCATTTTAACTTCAAATTATGTTTCAAATAAAGATAATCCATGTAATGGACTTTGTTAATTAAAAGTATATACTTTTTTTTGACGTATATTTTGTACGAATTTTTTTGATTAATAAATTAAAAGAAAAAAATGTTTAATTTGTACAAAAAACTCTTTGTATGGCCGCGCGCGCTTTTTGATATACGGTATCGAAATTTTGGTTTCAGCACGAAATTGTAATTTTTTTCAAAAACTGTTTATTCCACGAGATTTCCCAGGGTCAAAACCCTATAAATTTGGGAAACTGGAAAAAAACAAAAAATCAGTTTTTTGCCGAAATTCCAAAATTTCCGACTTCAGAAGTCTCAAACACCAGAATCCCATAACGAAAAAATAGAAATTTTTGGCTCTTTGCACGAATACCGGATTTTTTGAAATTTAATGGTCCCGGGGAAATATAGTGGTCCCTGTGGGACCACTTTATTATAACGGTCCCGTAATAAGGACAACTATATTTCGGACCACTATATTTCGGAACACTACAATTTGATGGTCCGTAATTCAATAGTGCAAAATATAGTGGTTCGCAAAGATTTTGATGTTTTTGGACCATTTTATTTTAATAGTTTGATTTTTCGAATACTTTTATTAAAAAAATTAAGAATTTAAATTAGCGGTACATAAAACATAAATAAATCAGAAAGTATATTGTTCACTAATAATTCTAAAAAAATTGTTAAGACGTAATTGAGGAAAAAAGCGATAAAACATGTATAGGGAGACGTAATTTCCACAGATGGATGTTTTGGCAAATACTGATGCAGACAGCGCTTTTCGAAGTTCAACATAAGCAGCATTGGCTGGTGATAGCCTGGATAAAGATTCAGTTGTTTTAACTTTGATTGAAATATCAAGACGATCTTTTGCGGCTGATTCAACTTCTTTGCTGAATTCCCGGAACCCCCCAATATTATCAAAAAAAGATTCAGGAGCCACTATTTTTGATCCATCCCTAACGCTTCCATTCATCAATATGAGCACCATTGAGTCAACCACAAATACTTTTTTATTTATCCCGAAGATGATACAATTCATACACAAAGCATTGAAGCTACTTGGGGAGCATTAAAGAGAACACTGAAGCATCTTGGTAGTGTCAATTATTATTATTATTATTATGTCCTATTGTTAATTTGTTAATGCAATGAAAACGATTTTAAATACTGTAAAAACTGTAAAAAAAGTTTTTGGGGCCATTGTAATGTGTCATGGTCCGAAATAAAGTGGTTTGAAATAAACTGGTCCGCACAGCTTTGATTTCTCAAATCGGACCATTACAATACAGCGGTCCAAAATATAATGGTCCGGGACCATTATAATATAATGGTCCGATGATGTGGACCACTATATTTCCCCGGGACCATTAAATTTCAAAAAATCCGGTATTCGTGAAAACAGCCAAATTTTTTTTTGCATTCTGAGACCTCTGATAATAAAATATTCAAATTTTAAAACCAAAATCGAATTAAAACGGCTAATAAATAGTCGAGGGTAACTCGCCTCGCCTAATTTTTCAGTTCGCCAATTTTTTTAAAGAATTTTTATTATTTTATTTCATTACTTTAAGAGACTGTCTACCAGAAAATCTTAAAATTTCATATATGAGCGGAACACACCATCTCACATTTCAATTATTTTTTGTATGTTGGTAGAATATGGTCTAAAAACGTTATTGTGAAAGTATTACCAGGTCTTATAGTGCTAGTTTTGGATTGGCACGATGCCAAAGGTCGTAATTGACCAAAATTTCATGACAAGTAAAATATTTTTATTCCATTACCAAAAAATTTGAAGTTTTCCCAGGTGATACTAGTTGGAACAAGGTTTAAAAATATGTATCGTTTACATTTCTGTCATATTTTTGAATACGATTTTTTTCACTTTGAATATTTCACCCCCTGAAAAAAAATTTCATTTTTCGTGGGAGGACCCAAATGAAACATGCAAAAATTGCCCCAGGATCTCAACTTTTAAGTTTTATGTGCTTTGTGTCATACCGAGGGGAACTTATCGATTCCCACCCAAAAAACTTTTGTCGAACAACATCTATAACATGGAATAATATATATATTTCATGAATGGGGGCAGGTATCGACTTCCGGTGACTTGCATTATGGAATATCAATGTTGTGGAGCATTCTGGGACAGTTTCAACATTTTTAGTAGCGATTTCGAAATATGGGACCCCTTTGAAAATCCAAAATTTTACGACTTAGAAATATCGCAAAAACTCGGTTTTTTCTTCCATAATAAAATCAAATATGCATTATAATTGTAAAATATATGTAACAACATCGATATAACATGATAAAAAATGACGGGGGGTCAAAATCGATTTTTTATGATTTTTTCAATTTTGCTTATTTTTGATCAATTTTCGAGATACACAAATGTTGGGAATATCGACATATATCAACTATCTGATACTTTCAGATTAAAATATAGCTCGTTAGAGATTTTTGGGCAATATTTCGACATCCTGGAATTACTAGTTTTTGTTTTTCACGTAACTGAAAACATGCTCAAACATTTGAGAAAAAACACCTGGAAATCGGTGTTTTTCCGATACAAGATCACTAAAAACCTTTTTTTAGATTTATTATTATTTACTTTGGTAGGGTGAAGTGTTTTGAAATAATTTTGAACAATTTTAAGATTTTCAAAAATTACTGATTTTTCAAAATTTGAAAAAAATTATTTTATTTTATTTTGTGTTGAAATCATTCAGAAACTGTTAAAATATTAACATTTGAGCCAAAAAAAAACGTTTTTAGTGATCTTGTATTGGAAAAACACTGATTTCCAGATGTTTTTTCTCAAATTTTTGAGCATGTTTTCAGTTACGTGGAAAATGAAAACTAGTAATTCCAGGATGTCGAAATATCGCCCAAAAATCTTAAACAAGCTATATTTTAACCCGAAAGTATCAGATAGTTGATATATTTCGATATTCCCAATATTTTGGTATCTCGAAAATTGATCAAAAATAAGCAAAATTGAAAAAATCATAAAAAATCGATTTTGACCCCCCGTCATTTTTTATTATGTTATATCGATGTTGTTACATATATTTTACAATTATAATGCATATTTGATTTTATTATGGAAGAAAAAACCGAGTTTTTGCGATATTTCTAAGTTGTAAAATTTTTGATTTTCAAAGGGGTCCCATATTTCGAAATCGTTACCAAAAATGTTGAAACTGTCCCAGAATGCGCCCCAACATTGATATTCCATAATGCAAGTCACCGGAAGTCGATACCTGCCCCCATTCATGAAATATATATATTATTCCATGTTATAGATGTTGTTCGACAAAAGTTTTTTGGGTGGGAATCGATAAGTTCCCCTCGGTATGACACAAAGCACATAAAACTTAAAAGTTGAGATCCTGGGGCAATTTTTGCATGTTTCATTTGGGTCCTCCCACGAAAAATGAAATTTTTTTTCAGGGGGTGAAATATTCAAAGTGAAAAAAATCGTATTCAAAAATATGACAGAAATGTAAACGATACATATTTTTAAACCTTGTTCCAACTAGTATCACCTGGGAAAACTTCAAATTAATATAAATAAAAAAAAAAAATATTTTACTTGTCATGAAATTTTGGTCAATTACGACCTTTGGCATCGTGCCAATCCGAAACTAGGACTATAAGAACTGGTAATACTTTCAGAATAACGTTTTTAGACCATATTCTACCAAAATACAAAAAATAAATGAAATCTGAGATGGTGTGTTCCGCTCGATTTGAAAAATCTGGTAGACAGTCTCTTAAAAATATTTAAACGTAAAAAAGTGATCATTTAAATCTTCTTAATATTCAAGACAATATTATTTAACAGTAATGTTTGTAACTTATAGTGCACATTTTCTTAAACTAGTCGAGTTAACCCACTAACTCACTTTGCCGAGTTGACTCGCAAACTCGTCTACCTGGATTTTTCATTTCCCTAAAAAAATCTCCAACTAAGGTTACAGCGGAATTTTTTGGAAAATAGAAACGAAAAAATTTCAAACTTTTGCAGCCATTATTTTAGTTTTAAACCATTTCGCCCAAAACTTTGACAAGATCTTCGCCAAATCTATAGTTCAGGTTTTATTCAAATTAATTTGAAACATAGCCGTAAAGTTATAACCAATAAAAAACGCGCGATCGATCTTTGGCGAAATTAACTTTTGCTGCCATTTTTTCAAATTTGCATATTTCGACTTGAATTTCTTTGAGTCAGCTCGCCAATTTTTTAAGTTTGCATTTTTTATATAGAAAATTACGCAAACTGGGTGTCTCTCAGTCCAAAAGTTTTTGTTTAAAAAAATAGTTTGAAAATTCAAAAAAATAGTTTATTAACTGTGATTTAAAAAATGAATCAATAAATATGTCAAAAATTGTATGCTTTGGAGATAAATTTTAATTAAATTAATATCCTGGAGCTGTTCGAGGAGGTGGGCAATGATCACATTGACCATTTGCACCAATTTCTCCTGCTTCACCATTTGATCCATCACTGCCATTTTGGCCTTTTTCGCCATCTTTTCCGGCATCTCCAGCAGGGCCTTTCGGTCCAGGTTGTCCTTCTTTTCCAGGTGCTCCATCAATGCCATTTTCACCAGGAGGTCCAGCGGGTCCAGCAGGGCCAGCTGGGCCTTCCATGCCAGGTACTTCATCTTGCATGCCAACTTCACCGGGCATACCTGTAAAAATAAAGATTTTTATGCAAATTTCTACAATTTGTTAAAAGAGATATTACCATCAATGCCAGCTTCTCCGGCAGGTCCAGGTTGACCTTCAGGACCAACAGGTCCAAGAGAACCAGGTGTGCCATCTTTTCCTTTTTCTCCATCTGTGCCAGCATTGCCTGGGGCGCCCTTGGGACCGGGATTTCCAGCTGGACCTGGTTGGGATTCTTCACACATGAAGCACATATTTGATTCATTTGGCATTTCATCAGGTTTTGCATCAGTGCCATCTTTTCCAACATCTCCTGGCATACCATCAACACCATCAACTCCATCAGGGCCATTGTCACCAGGTGGACCCGCAGGTCCCATTCCACATGAACATGTTTCATGGCCTTCTGATGATGCCATTGTCATATGTGGAGCTTCAATTGGAGCAGCGGGGGTAGCATTTTCCCGAGTTGATCCATCAAAGGTTGCTTCCGCATTGACTGGTGCAGCTGGGGCAGGTGCTTCAGATTTAGCAGCTTCTTCACCATATCCAGCAGCGTTTTCAGTAACCGGGGATTCAGGAGCCTTTTCAGGAACCTTTCCATCATATGCTGCTTCAGCATTGACTGGAGCAGGTGCAGCGGGGGCTGGTGCTGGGGCAGCAGGTGCTTCACCAGCAACATTTTCAGAGACCGATGATTCAGGAGCCTTTTCAGGAACCTTTCCATCATATGCTGCTTCAGCGTTAACTGGGGCAGGAGCAGCTGGGGCAGTTGGTGCAGCTGGTGCAGCAGGTTTTGCTTCACCACCATATCCGGCATTATCGGCTCCAGATGAAGGTAAAACTTCTGTTGGGGCAGCAGCGGGGGCGGCAGCCGAAGAAGTTTCTGCTGCTGGAGCAGCAGGAGCAGATTCAGAAGAAGCTTTTGGAGTTGCTTCAACAACTTCAAGGGCATCATATCCGGTGTCACGCTTCGTACGGAAAATACGATTATAATATTCTCGTTTATTTAATTTTGTTGCTGATGGACCGGCAAGTCTTTGAACCCGAGCATATTCATCCCATAAATGATCAGCATTGTGACGGCAATAATCTAATTCATCCTAAAAATATGCAAATTTTTTTTTTATTTTTGAATTTTAAAATAGTTTTTATGTGAAAGTGTGATATCGCAGCAAGCAGATGACAGTAATCTTTGGTGTCATTAAATCAACTTTTTCAATTACTATCATCACTAATTTTTAAGTGACAGTAATCCAATTTTTACCAAAAACAATCTTATTTTATTACTATCTAATCCCTTAATCCCTTTAATTTAAAAACAACCTTACCCGTAATCCACTTTGAATCACTTGCACATAATTATACAAAGCTGGAACCAAAATAATTAATAAAAATGTTGAAATTGTAGCTAAGAAAATTCCAAAAAATGCAAATCTTTTAAAAATAATCGCTTCTTGAATCCTTTTAGGATCATACATAATAATTTTATCAGTTTCCATAGCTTTATTATTTTACTTTTTTGTTGCTACCTACTCCTGATAAAAAAAAATAAATATGAAAAAAATGAAACTTTTTATCAAATTTATAATTATTTTTATCCCTTTCTCTTTTTTTTTGTTAACGGATATTGAAAAAGCAGTTTTTTAAGGAGGGATGATCGAGAAAAAAAAAGAAGAACGGAAAGATTAATGATAGAAAAAAACGGATGATAATTGTTAAAGAATATAGAGATAGAGATTTTTAAGATTTGTTAACCTATTTAAAAAATTAAAGTTATTTTTTTTTATTTTTCGTAGTTGATAAGAATAATGGAGAAAGAAGAAGGAAGAAAAAAAAGATCATTGAAAAAGAATAAATATTAACAAAAAAAAATCAGGATAAAATAAAAAAAAAAGCGGGGTAAAAAAAAGTGAAAGCGCAGACTTTGAAAAAAAAAAGAAATTTGAAAAACTTTTCTTTTTTTTGTCACAAAAATTTTTTGCGCAGCAGCAAAAAAAAAGTTGACGCAAATTATTTATGTTTTTTGCCGCAGGGATGTGATTTTTTTTATGATAGTGAAAAAGGGATAAAAAGATTTTGAATTTTTGTTATTGTTGTTGATCTCTCGTATTATCCTTTTTTTTTAAAGTTGTTAAATATACAGTAATTCTGGGAAACATGTTTCAAAGTTTTATAAATAAATTTTAAAAATTAGCTCGCAAATAAGTGTAATAAAATTGATTAAAATTAAAATTTTCATTTAATTCTGTATATTTTATCACTTATTATCACTAACAATAATCAGTGATTAAAATTTACTTTTCACAAAATTTCCATCTTTTGCAGTAACAAAAAAAACATTTTTTAAACTGTAAAACAACCGTAAAAAAAATAATTGGCTGCAAATTTTTATTACTCAGAAATTTTAAACAAATTTAAACATTTGAAATTACTGTAATTTTTGTTGCAAAATTCCCCAAAAAATTATCTTTTTTTGTGAAACTGTTATTTTTGATGACCTATAAAAATTATTATCAAATAATTTTTATAGGTCATCAGAATTGTTCATATCACAAATGAACTTGCAACTCAAAAAGAGACATTAACCGAAACGAAAGCTAATATTGATTCTGAGGTTATCAAGAGTAAGAATTATCATCGTTTTTTTCTTTGACATACATATAATGTGTTTTTAGTGAATTTGAAAAGGTTAAAAAATCTACCCAAGAACTCAATGATGTTGCACTTGAAGCTGTCAATCGACGTCGGAATGTAGGAAAGCTTATCTCATTAGTTTGTGACAACAAAGTTGAAAGAATAAGAGCACTTTTGGAAGCTGTTGATACATTTGTAAGCTTTGTTGCAATTTTGTGTTATCATAATTATATATACTTTTTAGTCATATACAAAAGCTATGGCTGAAGTTGATGAACTTAACTATGAAAGAAATGCTTTTTATTTAAAGAGTGAGAACCTTTTACGCTTTTTTGTTGTCAATTTATTGACCTTTTTTTAGTTAATGAAGTTAAAAAAAAGATTTCCGCTTACAAGTATGCCCTTGGTGGCCAAGGATTTTCTGATTAAAGGTTTATTTTTGCTTAATTTATTGTTATTTTTTAAGTTTGTGGATTTGATTTGTTGAGTTTTTTGGAGCATAAAATGTTGTAGTTTTCTAGGATCTTTCGAATAATTTAAACAGTATGTTTTCTGTTAATTATTTTAGCGTTTTTTGTTGTTGGAAAGGTTGACCATTCTTGTATAATGTCAACATATTTTTTATTTATAAAAAGTTTATGAAATTAATATAAGTAATTTCAACAAAAAAGTTACCAAGACATAAATTAGATATAATATGAGATGCCTTTGAAGTCTTCGTGACATAAAATATTTTGGATATCTTCAACTTTGCCATCAAAAATTTCAGGGCATTTTTCAACAATTCGATTAAGAAGTTTTGAAGCTAATCCAATTGGAACTGGACGATGAAATGATTGTTTTGTTTGTGGATTTAGACGACAAAGTTGATAAACAATTGCCAAAAGGTTATCAACTTTATAATTTCCCATACCATTAACGACTCGATACTTTGGTGGTTTTGTTGTTCCCTAAAATAGTTTCAGATGATCAACATCAAAAGTTTAAGCAAAAAAAAACTAACCAAAAATGTTTCATGTGAGATTAAATAAAAGCAATTCTTATTTGTAACGGTACTATCAATTACAGTACCCACAGCACAATTAAGTTTAACTCCATCTTCTTCTTTTTTAATTAAATCTTCATTGTTTGAATCGTAGAATCGAGCATTGTGGGATCTATTATATCCAATATAGGTTAGCTTTGGAACAATATTGATTCTATTTCTTTTCATATAATTATTGATGATAACCGTGATATTTTTAAATTCACAAAATCCTTCACCAGTTTTTGCAGTTAATTCAAGCTCATTCATTCCTGCTCGAAAAATTATAAAATTCTTTGGAACAACATGCTTTCCATTTGAATCTTTGAAACAATCAATAGCATTATTGATTGCAGTAGTAAAATCTGACGTATATCTTCCTTCTTTGACCATTTGAAAAGATTGATCATAGCTAAAATGAAATATTCTTCTTTTGATTGAAAAAGTATTGCTTTTACCGAGCTCCAATTGTATCAATACTTGTTAAAATTGCAACAACACTTTGCTTATTTTTTTCTTTTGATGATAAACGAGTATCAATTCCAATAAACATTGTTGGATTTTTATCATTGATATATTCATGCCAGCTAAAAAACAAAATATTACAATTTTATCGTTCAATTCTAAAATTACAGGCTATTCTTTTCATCTTTCGAAGGAACACAATTAACTCCACCAAGTTTTGCATTAATATTTAAAGCAATATTATATGTATAATCTTGAGATACCATATCCGTTGGACGATATGTTGCACGAGTATTATGTAAAATTGCAACAGTAACAACTTGAGATGTCATTCCATTTTTTTCAAATTTTTTTTTAATTAAAGCTAAAATAATTTTATGTATATAAGTTTTTATGAAGATAAATATTCCGTACCATGAAGATTTGTAGATTTATGAGCATTCTCAATTACAACAATATAAATCAATTTTCTTCCTGCCTTTTTAGGCTTGTTTTCAGTATGCCATTGAACGACAGTTTCCAAATCTTTTAATACATTTTCATCTCCACAATTTGCATTCGCATTATATTTGAATTTGAAAAAAACTTGGGTATTAGTTATTGAGATTCTGAAGTAACAAATACTATTATGATTCATACTTTTGCCTACCAAAAAATAACCTACCCAAATTTCTCACGCATTCTTTCCATTAAATGATTAACATTTTCTTCAACATTATCATTTTCATCATTGTTATTTTTACTAAAATCAACAAGTACATATTCAACAGGATTTTGATACGGTATTGCCAAAGTTTCATCATCTTTTGAATATGTATCAACTGGAGGATCCAAAACTCGAGCATTTACAGTAATTGGAATATCATTTAATTCAAGACCAATTTCTTTTAATAAATTCGATTTACCAGGTGTATCCATTAAAGCAGCATGAAATTTTCCTGCTGCATCACAAATATATTCCCAACGCTTTCCAGGAACAAGGGCAGCAAGCTTAAAAAGATTTTTGTAACTTTAAAAATTAAAAAAATAAGCCTACTTCTTTGAGTCTTTCACTTAAATGAGTTGAAATGTAGCTTGCACTTGCATGTACTCTTTGAGGTTTATCTGATAATACAACAATCTCTAACGGAACTCGATATTCCTTTCCTTTTTTACATTTAATTAAAACTGCATTCATTCCTGGATATTGAATTTTAATTTTATAAAGTTTTTCACAATCAGCAATAATTGGAACTTTTTTTCCATTTTTTTGCAGAAAATAAGATGTTGCAGATTTTGGAAGAATTTCAACAATCTTATAATAAAAATGATTTTTTTCATTACTTTCATAAGGAATATAAACTTGTAGATCTGCAAAAAAAGATAATAATACTGATAAGAATTACTATATAAAAATTAAAAAAACATACTTTGAAAAACTTCATTCATTAAATCAACACATTCTGGTGGTATTTTTTGATCAGATTTTGCATGAACTTGAATACCTCTTGTATCGCTCAAGCTTGCAATTACTTCAGTGCACATACCTTCATAACATTTTAGTAAGCTTACACTTGCTCGAGTTGCAACAGTTTGAGTATCTAAAATTTAAAAAGTGTTTAAGATACAGTAAGGGAGCGTCCAGACGTGACGTCACGGGTTTTATGGGTGGGGGGGGGGGGGGTAAGCTAAACGTGACGCTCCTGCTAAAAAGCCGACAAAGATCAAAGGGCAAAGCGTGACGGAAGGGTGGGTGGGGTTCAAAATTTTTGATTTTATAGTGACGTCACGTCTGGACGCTCCCTATATGTATATAAATATAAAAATAATTTACAATTAATAGAAACCAAATTTTTTGAACGTGAAGAATCTTTTTTATCTGGAATATCAGTTTCATATCCAAGTCGAATCCCAGGAAGTGATTGAAAATTATTCAAAAAAACAGCAGGAAAATTTCCTTCAGTTTTAAAAGAATATATAACTCTTTTCATTAAAGTATATTGATGCTTATCAAACATTCTAAAATTTATTACTATTAAACAGACAGCATAAAAACAGTAAAATTACTTACTCATAAATTGTAGTCGTAAAAGCTTTCTTCAAAAACATTTTTAAATCATTATCAAAGGTATTCCAATCATTGATAGAAATGTTTCCACAAAATTGTGCAATAATTTTATTGCCACCAATTTCTCTCTCCTATAATTTTTGATTAAAAAAATCTGTAAAATATTTATCTTACTTTAAAGAAAGGTGCTGTTTTGGTAATAATGTATACGGTAATACCATGTTCAGATGGATATCCTTCAACAATATGCTTGATTTCTAATTGTTTAAATAATCCAGAATAAGCTTTTTTGAAAATTGAAAAAACTTTGTTACTTTCTACGGTAACTCTTAAAAAAATTATTAGATTATTTTAAAACTTTTAACATTAAAATCCTTACTTTTTTCCTTCTTTGTCTTTCGTAACTGCCACGACATTAATCTTTTTAATAATATTTGATTTTGAAATTATTAGATGAAACATATTTGTTGTAATTTTTTGAGTTTTTCCTTCAACACCAGGAAATTCATAAGGATTTTTAGGAGTTTTAAGTGTCAAAGCCATAGCTGTAGTTGGTGGAATAAGAAATATATAAAAAAAATTTATATAACAATTTGTAAAACAATTTGAATTAAATTTCAAAATGTGTAAAAATTTTATAAACAAAAAAAAGCAACTTTAAAAACATGTTTTGACACCCTTGACACTTTGCCACACCTCTTTTAAAGCCAGCTGTCAGCAGTCGGTTGGTTGCTGGTTGGCTTCAAAGAGAGAGAAAAAAAGAATGTATATGAAATTTTTAAAAATGACAGTGGATTTTGAATGCAGCAGATTAATCCGGGTGCGTGAAAAAGGTGGAAATGGAAGTGGAAGTGGAACGAGTGTGAAAAAGGTGGAAATGGCGGTGGAAAAGGTGGAAATGAGGAATAAAAAGGAGGGGGGAAAGCGAAAATGTTTTATTTTCCTTATTTATAGCTAAAAAATGATTACGAAATCGATGGAAATGTCAAATAATTGTTTGTACCCCCCTGATTTCGCAATAGTGTTTTTTTCCGTTTTTCTCCAAGTTATATATGTATTATATGAATTTAACACTGTGGAACACGAATTTTACATTTTTAAGTCCCCTTATAAAGCTCGTTTTTGAGATTTTTTGATTTATTGACTATGGAGGTGATTTTTGTATATAAATCAAAAAATCTCAAAAACGAGCTTTATAAGGGCACTTAAAAATGTGAAATTCGAGTTCCACAGTGTTAAATCCATATAATACATATATAACTTGGAGATAAAACGGAAAAAAACACTATTGCGAAATCAGGGTGGTGCAAACAATTATTTGACATTACCATCGATTTCGTAATCCTTTTTTAATAAGGAAAATAAAACATTTTCGCTTTTCCCCCTCCTTTTTATCTCTCATTTCCACCTTTTCCACCTTTTTCACACACCCGATTAATCCTTTCAAAAATTACTGCAATTTCTCCGGAGCCGGCTCCGGTGCATTTTGCGGGACCTACTCCAGAGTAAACTTAGCTCGGGCCGTCAAATGGGCCTCGTTAGATTTGTAATTAATAAAAAACTTTTGATATCGTTCGATAGCAAACTAACAGAGCTACCGACTGATAGAATGGCATATGAAAAACTACATTTTAAATGCCAATGGGCCCGGATTTTATCGATTTTTTAGCAATTTTTGCAAATTTTGGCATAAAATTCGGGCCCATTGGCATTAAAAATGTAGTTTTTCATATGCCATTTTTTCAGTTGAGAGCTCTATCGATTTGCTATCGAATGATATCAAAAATTTTTTACGAATTAAAAATCTAACAAGGGCCCCTCTGACGGCCCGAGCCATGCTTACTGTCGAGTTCGCTCCGCAAAATGCAAAATTTTTATTACGCAAAAAATTAGATAATTATTTGAGAATACGGTAATGATAAGAATAATCATTAAAAATTTAAAGAATTAATTGATATTAGAAAAATTGTGTGGATTAATACAACATTTTTTAAATAAAATAAATACAGTATATTTTTATTATCAGAAAAAAAACTTTCATTTTTACACAATTATATGTTCTTGAAATACTGTATATTATTAAAACATTTTTTTTACAACAAAAAATTTGTATGTAAAAACTCATTGCAAAAAAATTTTTTGCGTTATTTTTTCAAAAACGATTCATATTTTTAAAAAATGTTTTTTTATTCTATAATAAAAAAAACATTTAATTATTAAATATATTGTTAAAAGTAATAAAAAACATAATCTTTTTTTCACACTAATATAAATAAAGTGTAATGTTAGCAAAAAATTTTTATTATTGTTTTAACAAATTTGAAGCGAAGAAAAAAAAAGTGATGCTTACAAAAAAAATGTTTCTTCTTTTTTTTCCAATAATTTTTCTTTGGCTTCAAATTTTTGTAGCCACCACTGTTGTTGCTTTGGCGGAAGTTAAAGCAAAATGTTACAAAGATTTTGATCCAGAAAAATATAATCAAAATCGAATTTTGGGTGGATCAGACTGTTATCAAGGACAATGGCCATTTGTTGTTCAAATTATGATTGGAGGTGTAAGTGTTATTTTAAAGGGGGGAGCAGTGTTGTGCCCGACATTTTTTATCGACTCCGACTCCGACTCCGGAGTCAAATTCGTTTGGAGTCGAATCTATCGACTCCGACTCCGAAAAGCGGCATCTTTTTCTTTAATCTTTTGGAATTAGCGACTCCGACTCCGGAGTCGGAGTCGATGTGGAGTCGACTCCATCAACTCCGGAGTCGGAGTCGCAACAACACTGGGGGGGGGGGGGGGGATTCCCACCACTAACAAATTTTTTTACGACGTTTTTTATGCAAATTTTGGCAAGAACAAAGGAAAATTGTGTAAATGTGATGTTTATTTCCTTTGTTCTTGCCAAAATTTGCATAAAAAACGTCGTAAAAAAATTTGTCAGATGTGGGAATTAAAAATTTGTAACAAATTAGCTTTTTTTAGTTAGCCCCTGATGATCAGGGAAAAAATATTTTGTTTTGTCGTGACAGTTTTTGCTGGCGAGAATTTTGAGAATTTTTAGTTTTTTAGTGTTTAACGGGGATTTTAAGTCATTTTTTTCATTCTTTAAAACGTGAAAATCCAGCAAAAATTCTCATCCCAAAAAATAAAATTTCCCAAAATTCTTTTCACCAAAATTCTCGGCCCTAAAAACAGCGGCGCCGTTTTCTTCCCCAGCACCTATTTAAAATATTCTGTGTTTTTCCCTGATTTTCAGGATCACCAATAAAAAAATATGTTAAAGACATGGCCCGCACTTTAAAATAAAGCTTATGGATTGTCCAGACGTGACGTCACGCATTCTATGGGGGGGGGGGGGTTAACAAAATGTGACGCCGCTTTGAAATGTGGCATTAAATCAAAGGAAAAAATGTGAGAACAAGAATGGGGGGGGTTTAAAAATTTCGAATTTTCCCGTGACGTCACATCTGGATGATCCCATATCAAATTTAAATTCAAATTTTTAAGAACAAAAATTTTTGTAGGGAAATTGCACAGGCTCAATTCTACATCCACAATACATTTTAACAGCAGCTCATTGTCTCTTTGAAATTGGAAAATATGATATGAAAGTTCGACCAAATTCTGATTTTAAAGTTATTGTTGGAAGTATTAAATATGGAAAAGATGGAATTATTCATGAGGTTGAAGATATTTTAGTTCATGCAGGTTACAATAAACTTGGGGATCATGATATTACTTTACTCAAGGTAACCACATTGAATCCAAAAAAAAAGTTGCATTTTTCCGAGCTGATGTTTGGCAAAATGTTTTCAACGCCATGTGGCAAAATGTTTTCAACGCCATGTGGCAAAATAAATATTGTTTTTTCTCCCTTTTGGCATTGAAAACATTTTGCCAAACATTGGCCCAAAAAATTGATTTTTTTGAAGGTACAAATTTAATAATTATTTTTTAAGCTTAAAACTCCAATTATTTTCAATGATCTTGCAAAACCAATTTGTATAACGGAAAAATTTCCAATAACTTTTAAAAAAGTTGTTGCAATTGGTTTCGGCACGACTGCAACCCAAGGCTCGGAAGAATTTCCTAAAACTTTTGATAATTCTTTAAAGCCTGATTTTGAAAAAGGTTTGCTTTTTTTTTGCCCCTTCTATGAGATATATGAAATCCCATTATTTTTTTAGATACAAAAGAAAATTACCAAATTGGTAGCCATGGTGGCATTTGTAAATTTGTTGATATTCCATTACAAAAGGATGAAACATGCTTGTAAAAATTTTTTATTATAGATTAAAAAAAATGATAATAGGAATTGTCGAGGTGTGACGTCACACCCTCCCCCCCCCCTATACACCCTTACATTCCTTTGATCTAATGCTGTCGCATTTCGAAGCGGTGTTACATTTTGTTAGCCCCCATAAAAATGCGTGACGTCACATTTTGGCCCCATAAAATGCGTGACGTCACATTTTGTCGCCACCATAAAATGCGTCACGTCACATTTTGTTAACCCCCCGTAAAAATGCGTGACGTCACATTTTGTTACACCCCTCCCCATAAAATGCGTGACGTCACGTCACGACAATCCCTTTTATGAATATTTTTCAGACATCTTCCAAAAAATTCTTCTGTTTATTTTGTTCCAGGATTAGAAATTTGTGGGGGTGGATTATGGAAGGGTACGCTTGAAGTAAGTATTTACCCAAGTTTACGGAGTAGTCATCTTCAAATAATCAAAAATTTGCATAATCTTAAAATTTGGATTACTGTACCTTCATAAATACATTATCACAAAAATTAATTTTAGGGTGATAGTGGTGGACCTTTAATTGGATTATTTCAAGATGGATATTATCAAATTGGTTTAACTGCCCGTGGACAACCTATCGCTGAAAGTCGTGGTGGGAATCCCGTTGATTTTGGAGTTTATACAAAAATTTCAAAATATTGTGATTGGATTTCTAAAGAAACAAAAAATCAAGTTGTTTGTGCTTGAAATGAATGGAAATCACAATATCCGTTTTTTAAATGATAATTTACCGTATTTTTGAGTAATTTAAAGAAATAAATTTTAACAAAATGCAAAAATATTTTTTAAATATATTATATATATTCGATTGTTTTGGTGCTGTAAATTTTGGGGGACCTATATTTGAGGGACGGAAATTTCACGGATTTATTTTTGAGAGAAATATTCTTGGGAATTCTGTATTTTGGTACTAAATTTTCGAAGATGAAAATATGAGGATAAATTTTTGGAACTGGAATTTGAGGACTGAAATTCAGGGACACGATTTTTGAGGACTAACCAGCAAAAATTTGTTGTTTGTTTTGAGTCCCTAAAAATCGGGTCCCTTAATTTCAGTTCCTAAAAATTTTGACCCCAAATACAAAATCCCTAAAAATATTTCCCTTAAAAATAAATCTTTGGAAATTTCTGTCCCCTAAATATAGGTGCCCCGAAATAAGTTACAAAGATTCTGTAAAATTATATCTTGATTTCATAATTTTTATGCTACACAAAATTTTGTTTAATTTCATTTTTTACAGAAATTGTTGCTTTAAAATTTTTTAAACAAATATTTTACATATATGGTCATTGATAGACAACGACATAAAGTGCCGGAGGAGACGACACCAGCGGTCACCACCTGCTTTCTTCCTTCTTTTTTTTTAGTTTGGCAGTTTCCGTTTCTTTCAAAATAAACTACTTTCTTTTTTTTTCCAAAAATGTCTATTATTATTTTTGAATGGTTGCATTTCATTTAAACTTAAACTTTTACATGAGCTTGTTTGTTCCTTTTTTGAAAAATGCCTTTTTTGGACAAAGCTTGTTTTTTTGGAGAAGGAAAAATAAATGTCGGTGAAAAATCTCTGAACTTTTTCATAAAAAAATCCACGCCCAAAAATAATCCCTAATTTTTTTATGGTGCCAAGTTGGAACCATTCAAGAAATTTTTAAGTGTGTCCACCACCGTGTAAAAAGTGCCATTAAGGAGAAATAGAATGGACAATAAAAAATATTTTTTTTTTTCAAAGATTAAATTTTAGTAAAAAAAATTGGTCTCATTTTTTAAATCGGCTTTTTTTATTAAATATCACTTTTTTAGCCTTGTTAAAATTTAATTGTTTCAACTTTATTCAAATTTACATTAGTGTCAACACGTACGGATTTTTGGGAAATGGAAGAAAAAGATACTTGAAATTTTCTCGGAGGGAAAAAATGGATAGAGCAATTGGTTGCGCGTTTTCTTTGCATGCACAACGCTAAAAAGAAGCCAGGTTCGATTCCCCGCGAGAGCAGTTATAAAAAAAATTTTTTCATAAAAAGAATAACTTTGCACATCGAATTCAGCGTTCTATTTTTCACGCTGATGTCTGGCAAAATGTTTTTCAATGCCATGTAGGAGAAAAAAACGTTTTTTTTCGTTTTTCACTTTTTTTCCAACAAAAAAAATACGAAAAAAACAAAACTTTTTTGGTCACATGGCATTGAAAAGCATTTTGCCAAACATCGGCGTGAAAAATAGAACGCTTGCTTTGCTTTGGATTCGATGTGTTTGGTTCAAATGGTTTAGCAATCATTGTAAACATATTTTTAAAAATTTTCTTGTAAAAACAACTAAAAAAATTCGTTAAAAAAAATCAGTGCTCTCGCTGGGTTCGAACTTGCGCTTTTTTTTGCCCAGTGCATGCAAAGAAAACGCGCAACCAATTGCTCTATCCATTTTTTCCCTCCGAGAAAATTTCAAGTATCTTTTTCTTCCATTTCCCAAAAATCCGTACGTGTCAACGTACAGTAAATAAGCCATATATTTTTTTAAATAAATAAAAAATGTTTTAAAATTAAAACTAATATATATATGCAAATTACTCTGTGTGAACTTTGACAATATTTTTTTCCAACAATTTTTTTTGTTTTAATTTTATTTTTTGAAATCATTTTTTTTATCAGCTGTTTCAGTGTTTTGTACATTTGATTTTTATGTCTTTTTTTGGAGATAATTCAAAATAACATCTGTTTTCAATGAGTATAATTTTAATATTAAAAACTGTTTTTTTAAGCAGGATTTTGGCGGCATGTCACACTATGCCAAAATATGGTAATTTATTTTTTCTGTTTAAATTATTTTTTTGGGTATTGATATTAATAGGGTTACATTTTATGTGATATGATAAAAAAAATTAAAAATATATATGAAAAGAGTTATAGGATTTTGGCGTTTGGTGACAGGACGCCAAAAAGGTAGATTTTTAGCGTTTTATGACAGGACGCCAAAAATGTAGATACCTATTCATGCTTATTTTTTGTTTAAAACCGTTTTTAAAGGGCATTAATAACAACATGTTTTTATTAAAGCAATTACCTTTTTTTTCTTTCTTACTTTTTTTTTATGTTGAAATAGAAACAGGAACTTCAAAATCTTTTTTTTGCCCTCCCTCCCTCCTCCAAGAAAAAACCTCCTTCAACAATTTTGTTAACTTTAAACAACTTTTTCATCTGTCTTTTTAACTTTCATAAAACTGCTAGTAGTGCACCATGGTGCTGGTGTTTTAAAAAGAATATTAAAAAAAATTATAATTGTATTTATATTACTCAAAACTTTTTGAAATACAATTATAAAGAAAAATTTTAAGAAAAATGATTATTAAATTTTTTAATTATTTAATTAAACTATTTTTTTTCTGGCTTTTTTTTTCAAAGAATGCAACAAAAAAAGAAGGAAGCCATTTTTGTTTTTTCGTTTTTCGTAATTTTTTTGTTTTTAAAATTATTTAAAAAATTTTTTTCCTTCCCAAAATTTTTTGGACTTTTGCAAATTTTTGCTTTTCTTAAAAAATTTTAAAAGCAGCTTTAATGTCTTTTTAAAGCAGCTTACATTCGATCAAATCAAGCGTGAAAATTTGTGGGTTAAAGGAACTTCTATTTTTTGTTCATTGAATGTTGGCTGTTTTTTTTTTTAAATTTGACTTTGATAAATATCCCTTTTTTGGGAGAAAATTGTTTTTCAAAAATTAGCATAAATATTTAAATTTTGAGTTTTAATAACAAAAATTAGCATAAATATTTAAATTTTGAGTTTTAATAACAAAAATTAGCATAAATATTTAAATTTTGAGTTTTAATAACAAAAATTAGCATAAATATTTAAATTTTTGGTTTTAATAACAAAAATTAGCATAAATATTTAAATTTTGAGTTTTAATAACAAAAATTAGCATAAATATTTAAATTTTGAGTTTTAATAACAAAAATTAGCATAAATATTTAAATTTTTGGTTTTAATAACAAAAATTAGCATAAATATTTAAATTTTGAGTTTTAATAACAAAAATTAGCATAAATATTTAAATTTTTGGTTTTAATAACAAAAATTAGCATAAATATTTAAATTTTGAGTTTTAATAACAAAAATTAGCATAAATATTTAAATTTTTGGTTTTAATAACAAAAATTAGCATAAATATTTAAATTTTTGGTTTTATTAATATTTTTTTAATCAAAAATTATATTTTTAAATAGCTACTGTTTATTCTTCTTCTGATAAGCATTATCACTGATAACAAAAAATTTTTTAATATCATTTTTATCACTTGAATAATAAATAGTAACCTAATAATTACAGTAAACCCATAAAATATTTTTACCTTTTTTTAAAAATTACATTTAAATAAATCCTTTTTTTAGCCATGATTGCTTTGTATTTATTTATAAATATTTATTTTTAAATTTAGTTTTTTTCTTTACCTTTTAAAAAAACACCTCCGCAAATTTTATAAAAAAAATTTATTTTTAAGGCGCCTTAGGCAACAAAATTTTTGTTTTTACGATTTTTTATTTTTTATTATTACTATAATTTGTAAAAATTTAATTATAAAATTACATTTATTCTTTTTTTTCATTTAATCAAAAAAAACTTTTCTTTGAGCTATAATAAAGTAAAGTTTTTTGGGTTGCAATGTTTAGTTTTTGATAAAATTTGAAAAAAAAAGTAGAAAACGGCGTCAATCGTTGAAAACAGTTTGCCAACAAAAAAAAGTGACAATCGTTTTTTTCCTTTGTTTTCTTTTTTTTTGTTGGAGAAAAATATTTTTTTCATTGCTTTTAAAGGGTAGAATCGTGGTAAGAAAAAAATGATTTTGGAAAAATGCTGATCACTTTTATCAACAAAATTTGTAAGATTCTGAAGCATCTTTTAAAAATTTGCATAAACTTTCATTTTTATATTATTCTCAAAAACTGAAAGTATAATGTTAGCTCAAAAATGTTTGAAAAAACCCATTTTCATTTTTCTTCGACGCCATTTTCTATTTATAAATTGGTAAAACTGCTTTTAAGCTCAATTATTCAAGCTCTTTTTTTGAAAGATGTTTTTTTAATTTATTTTATTTTAAATTACCATATTTATTTGGGTATTATTACGAATAACATTTTTTGTTTTTTTTAGTATGACTTCAAAATGGTTAATAAATTTGTTTAATTTTATTTAATAAAAAAAATTAAACTATATTTGAAAATTGAATTTTGGAGTTTATTTAAATTATGAACATCAGGGTCCTGCGAAATAGGGCTTAAAATAACACATTACGCCAAAGTCGATATTTTAGTTCCATGAGCAAAAAATATTATTTAGAGTTTCGAAATTTCGATTTAAGCAATTTCAATCAGTGTTGTACCCGATATTTTTTATCGACTCCGACTCCGGAGTCAAATTCGATCGGAGTCGAATCTATCGACTCCGAAAAGCGGCATCTTTTTCTTTGATCTTTTGGAATTAGTGACTCCGACTCCGGAGTCGGAGTCGCAACAACACTGATTTCAATTTCGCAAATCTCTGACCAGTATCATTCAATTTTGAAAAAAATATTTTTGTTATATTTTTTAAACGCTTTTTTGCCTCTCACGAAGATAATTTTCTTCCGAAAATTATTTTACATCCATAATTTTTTACTTCCTTAACGCTTTAAAGACAAAAGGTTTTTCCCAAAAACCATCATCTTTCTTTCTTTCTTTTTTTTCATTTTGTACTACAATATTTTTTAGCCGACTACCATTTGTCATTGCTCCCACATTTTTTTTACCCTTTAACCTTTTTTTAAAATTTTATATTTGAATCCTGACAAGGAGTCCGCCTGAGCAAGCAAGCAAGCAACACCTTTTTTTCTTGAGAAAATAAAAACTTTTTTCAAATAATTTTTATGGAATTACCAGAAAAGTAACAGCAGCAGCAGCTACCCCAAAAAAACTTTTTATTTTCTTTTTTACCTTTAATTTTTTTGGTGGTCTTTTCTTGTTAAGAGCCAAGAATGAAGAAGGAAAAATGAATTAAGATCGATGCTGTTTTTTTATGTTTGGTTTTGGTGCCGTCGGCGTCGTCGGCATCGGCATCAGCATCGGCGGCGTCGTCAAGGTAGCATTTTTAGGGCCACTGTTAAATAAAAAAAAAACACATTTAATAAAAAAAAAAGTACCACAAAAAAAAAGGTTAAAGAAAGAAACCTTTAAGAAAAGAAGAAAGTAAGTAAAAATACACCTGCTTTTTTTTCTTGAAAGAAAGAAAATAAGAAAGTTAAAAAGTGTTAAAAAAAAGTTATATCCATTTTTTAGCATACAAAAAAAAAAGTGGAAGGTGGAAAAAAAAAAGGTTTTCAAAAAGGTGGAAAAAAAAAATAGTTGAAGAAATTTTAATAATTTTTTTTTTCTTCGAAAAAGCTTTTAACAATTTTTATGGTTTTGTTAGTCGCTTGAAGGGCGGCAGCGGCGGCTGACTGGCTTCTCAATTTTTTAAACATTTTTTTTTATTATTATACTTTAATTTTAAGAAAAATAAAGTTTTTTTCAGCGATAGATGTGGTAGAAAAAGTGGCAGCATCAGCTTCTAAGAAGGTGTATTTTTTTGTATCTAAGATTTCTTGGGGCGTTGAAAATGCGTCAATGAAAAAAAAAAGCATTTTTTATTTTCTTTAATTTTTTTTTGTTAAATTTGCATGCATGAAAAAGCTTTAATATATATTAAAAACCTTGATAAACTGTTCCATTATTTTTATGCGCTCAAAAAATTTTGCTGCTCATATTTCAATTTCATGGCTTTAAGATTCGGTACTAATGTAGTTTTTGCTCCCCCCATTTCAACCAAAAGTCATAAATTTGCATAACATTTTTATGCAAATTTTACGAAAAAAATTTTCATAAAATTGGGGGGAGCGAAAATTCACTAGTGCAAAAGACTGTTTTGGATTTGAAGTGGATATATTTATTTAATGAATTAAATTTGTTATCAGTAATTAAAAACATATATTTTATCACATTTTTATCGGGGCTTTGCGAAATCGAAAGAAATTTTTCCGAAAACAAAATCGAAATTTTCGATTTTGCTTAGGCTTAGGCTTAGCTTAGGCTTAGGCCTAGCAATTTTATTTTTTCGTCACGAATTTTTTCTTTTTTTTTGAATTTTTTATTTTTGCGCAAAAATTACAGATTAAAAATATACTTGTTTTAAAACTGCTGATTATCTTGACATATTATTTTTAGACACTTAATTATCCCTCTTTTTTTATGTAATTCTTAGAAGCCTCAAAACTGCTTAATTTGCATGAATAAAATTCTTTTTTGTTGTTGCAAATTAAATACAGCTTACATTTGTTTGACTTTTCATTATTTTTAATTCGTTTGCAAAAATTACAATTTTTCCTTCTGTCTCTCAAGTGGAATTTCGAGAATTTGATAGTTTTTTGAATGCTTATTTTTTATTAATTTTTTTAAACACATTTTTTACTTTTAAAAACAAATTAATTATTTTTTAAAGATTTTTTTAATCGAAAAAATGCAACACTTTTTTAAATTTAAAAATTAAACATGTTTTTAAAGTTGTTATTAAAGTTATGGATAAATTTCAAAACAAAATGTTTAAAAACACAAAAAAAATTACTAACATTTTACCCAATAAATATTTTTTATTATTTAAAAATATTTTTTTATTACTGTAAAATTTATAGTTTTTGTTTTTTGTTGAAATTAAAAGTTACAGCTGTGTTTTTTGTGGTCTTGAAACGACACTTTTTTTCGCGTTGTGAAATTAATTGTTTTAAAAAATTTTAATCAAAAAAAATATATTTATTTAAATTATAAATTTTTGTAGGGGTATATTTTTTTTATTTAACAAATAAAAAAAAGATGAAAATTTTATAACAAAAAAATATTTATATTATTATTAAAAAAAGAAAGAAAAACATCAAGGATTTATTTATCTACAATTATTTAATATCGTTGAGGCTATGGTTGAACCGGTATATGCAAGTAGGGGCCGATTTAATGCTCCACCAGGTGAAAAATATGATGACAATACAACAGCCCTTTATCAAGATGATGGAGTTTGGATATTATCAGCTTCAATTTCAATCTTTTCTATGACATCAGGTATGTTTGAATTGAATTGAATAAAAATGTTAAAATTCACCAACGGATTCGAACCGGTGACCTACCTCATGTTGAGCCAGGGCTTGACCAATCGACTACGCGACCCGAGTTGAACTGAATGAATGAATGATTTGGGCGAAATGGTTAGGGTCATTTTCCAAAATTTTTTGTTCATTGTTCAACAAAAAGCCGAATTTTTTGGAAATAGAAACGAAAAAAGTTCAAACTTTTGTTGCCATTTTTTCAGTTTTTAACCATTTTGCCCAAAACTTTGCCATTATCTTCACCAAGATTTATAGTTTAAATTTCGCTCAAGTTTATTTCAAGCATAAACGCAAAATTATGACCAAAAAAAGTCGCGCAATCGATTTTTTGGCGAAATAAACTTTTTCTGCCATATTTTCAATTTTTGACCATTTCGCCCAAAACTTTGCCAATATTTTCTCTAAAGTATTATCTATAGTTTAGGGTTCGCTCCGTAAAATTTGAGCCAATAAAAGATGTAAGTTCAATTTTTTGGCGAAATAGACTTTTTGTGCCATTTTTTCAGTTATTAACCATTTCGCCCAAAACTTGCCAATATATTCTCTAAAGTATTATCTATAGTTTAGGGTTCGCTCAAATTTAATAGAAGCATATCCGTAAAATTAGAGCCAAAAAAAGATGCGCGATGAATTTTTTGGCGAAATAAACTTTTGTTGTCATTTTTTTCAGTTTTAAACCATTTCGCCCGAAACTTTGCAAATATCTTCTCTAAAGTGTTATCAATAGTTTAGGTTTTATTCAAATTTAATGGAAGCATATCCGTAAAGTTATAACCACTAAAAGGCGTGTGATCAAAAAATTTGCATAAAATTCTAAAATATTAATTTTTATTATTTAAATTTGTTCTTTTTTTTAGGTTTTGGTTTATTAGAAAGTGGAAGAGTTTCAGCAAAAGATGAAGTAAATATTATGGTAAAAAATATGATTGATGTAATATTTGGTGGTTTATCATATTGGATTTTTGGATTTGGTTTTTCATTTGGTAATGATTATCCAAATCCATTTTTGGGAATTGGAAAATTCTTTTTTGATCCCACATCATATCAAGAAGATCCAACGGATCAAGCTTGGAGCTTTGCAGCATTCTTTTTTCAAATGTCTTTTGCTACAACAACTTCAACAATTGTTTCAGGTATATTAAAAGAAAGGGATTAAAAAGGGGATATATGAAATCCAAAATATTAAAGAGGATATATAAAAGATCTAAAATGAGATCAAAAATTTGTTTTTAAGCTTTTGGATTAGGGCTGGCGATCAAACGTATTTGTAGGAGTTTATATCGGGGATATATGAAATCCGAAAGTGGATATATAAAATCCAAAATATTAAAGAGGATATATAAAATCCAAAATGAGATTAAAAATCTGTTTTAAAGCTTTCTGGATTAGGGCTGATGATCAAACTTATTTGTAAGAGTTTATATCGGGGATATATGAAATCCAAAATATTAAATAGGATATATAAAAGATCCAAAATGAGATCAAAAATTTATTTTAAAGTTTTTGGTTTTATCAAACATATTTGTAGTGGGATATATCGGGGATATATGAAATCCAAAAGTGGATATATAAAATCTAAAAATAGATATATGTGTCAGGATAAATTTTGATGATATTTTTTAACATTTTATTGCATATTTCGGTAAATTATTAAGATACAATTTGTTCCCCCTCCCTCACTCCATTCTGTCTCCCACAACTACAATTTTGAAGGGAAAAAAGACAGTAATCAAAAAATGTGAAAATTTTTTTTTCTTAAATCTCTTTTTTTTTTTTGAATCCAAAAATCTTTTGTTCTTGGAAAGTTTTCTTTTCCCCGTCAAAAAAAATGCCCTTAAAATAAAATACAAAAAAGTATTTACAAAAATATTTCAAAGTTTTTGCTTTTTTTTAAAAACAATAAAAAAAAAGTTAAACAAAAAAACTAACTACAAAAAAAACTTTTTTTACTGTGTTTTTTTTTGTTGGTGAAATTACGTTATTATTTTTTATATATATTTGCGTCAAACAAAAAGATATTTTTCTCAAAAAAGGGGAGCTATAAAATTTACAGCTGTCTGGCGTGTGTGTGAGAAAGAGAAAAATATTGTTTATTTGCTTTATTTTTATTTTTTTCTAATTTTTATTTAATAACAAAAAAAATGAAATTAAATTATTTCGACATTGCATGAATTTATAGATGCCGTAAAAAAAAGCGTGTTGAAAAAATTAAAGGGACTAAAAAATAATTTAATTATAAAAATATTAAGTGATAAAGTGATAATTTATCAGTGATAAGGGGGAAATGTGTAAAACAAAATATTGATGGGAAGCAAATTTTTATAAAAAAATGGTTGGTGTTCTAATATTTTCGGCGGCTGTCATAAAATGCCAAACTTCTGTAACTTTTAAAAAATTATCTTTTGGCGGCCTGTCATAAAACGCCAAACTTCTGTAACTTTTAAAAATGATCTTTTGGCGGTCTGTCATAAAACGCCAAACTCTTGTAACTCTTTAAAATGATCTTTTGGCGGCCTATCATAAAATGCAAAACTCTTGTAATTCTTAAAAATGATCTTTTGGCGACTTGTCATAAAATGCCAAAATCATGTAACTTTTAAAAATGATCTTTTGGCGTTCTGTCATAAAATGCCAAACTGCTGTAAATCAATATAACTTTTCTTATCATATCACATTGATGTAACCCGATTAATATCAATCTCCAAAAAAATAATAAAGCAAGGAAAAATTAATTACCAAAAGATATCCGGATTTTGGCGTAGTGTGACAAATCGCCAAAATAAACAAAATAAATGAAAAAAAATGCTACAGTAATTTTTAAATTTTGTATTAACAATTTTAATTGTAATTTTTTAAACAAAAAAATTTAGATTTAAAATAATTATTTTTTAGCTGCAATGGCAGAACGCATTCGTCTAAAACCATATATTGTTGTAACATTTTTTATGACCATTGTACATTCTGTTCCAGCACATTGGGTATGCCAGAAAAAAAAATATGATTAAAACAAATTTAACATTTCTTTTAAACCTATATCTCTTTTTTTAGGTATGGGCTGAAACAGGATTTTTATATCAATGGGGGTGTTTGGATGCTGCCGGATGTTCGGCAGTCCATTTGGTTGGGGGAATTGCGGGTTTAACGGCGACATGGTTTTTAAAGCCTCGACAAGGTCGTTTTGGGGGTCGAAGCGGGAATCAAATGTCAAATCCAACCAATGCTTTATTGGGTACTTTTATGCTAATTACTGGGTGGTTAAGTTTTAATGCTGGTATGTTTTTTTTTAAATTTCAACAAATTTGAAAAAAAAAAGTTTTTAAAAATTACGTTTTTTTGTAAAATTTAAAATTTACAAATTTTGCTAAGTTTTGAAACAGTGTTGCCGCGGCTCCAGGCGCCGGAGCAGGGCTGTGCGAAATCGAAAATATCGATTAAAAAATTTAGACCATGAAAAAAAATATTTCGATTTTCTCAATTTTCGATTTCTCAAAGTCCTGCACCGGCACCGGAAAAAAAATCCGTTACAATATTGTTTATAAGTTTTGTATTTAAATTCTAAAACTTTGGGAACATTTTTTTGGCAATTCTGAAAAAAATTTAATAAGGAAGTTTTTTACAGAAAAATTTATGGCATTCTTAAAAATATGAAATAGTTAAAAAAATTTGAAAATACAAATTAAATTATTTTGTAGTTTACAAATAACTTTTTTACTAAAAAATAATCCCATGCCATTTCAAAATTAATTAATTGATTGATTGAAATGGTATGGGATTAATTAATTAATTACATATATATAGGTTCAACATACGGTATTTCACAAGGTCGTTGGAGATTAGCAGCTCGATCAGCAATGAATACAATTTTGTCATCAATTGGTGGAGGCTCGGTAGCAATATTTTATTCAATGTCCCTACATCGAACATGTCGAGTTGATCTTCTTATTGATGGCCTTTTAGCTTCCCTTGTTTCCACCACAGCTGTCTGTCATTGTATGCGTCCAACATGGGCGGTATTAGTTGGAGGAGTTGGATCATTACTAGCATGTTCATCATATCGAATTCTTGAAAGATGGGAAATTGATGATCCCGTTGGGGTTGTGCCCGTGCATGTGGTAGCAGCAATGTGGGGAATGTTATGTGTTGGAATATTTGCACAAGCTGATCAATTTGATTTAAATATTACACGTGGAAATACAGGTTTATTATATTCGGGTGGTTTTCGTCTTCTTCTTGTCCAAGCTATTTCAATTATATGCGTGTCCCTATGGGCTTTTATAATTACATATGCGGTATTAAAAATTTTATCAATGTTTAAATGGCAAATACGTATGGATGCCCATGATGAAACGCTTGGAGCAGATTTAGTTGAACATGGCTTAGCTGGACAAAATATTGCTCGATATTCTATGGAAACAAAGCTATCAACAGGGTTAGGAAATTTTTTTTAATTATTCGTCTGTCCAAAGTTGCAACACATACAAAAATTTTTTGAGCAAAATTTTTTTTAAAAATCTAACAACTTTTTTTAATACACGGTGCGTCGAACGCTAAAAAACTGTTCAGTGAGGAATTTTGAGAGAACACTTTTCTCTACATTTTTTTAATATTGAATTTTTAAATCCAAATTCTGAGAGATTGAAGCGAATTAAACGTGTACTGTAAAAAGAAATATAACTGTTACCACCACATTAATCTGTGGCACTCAAAAAAATTTGAAAAAATGGATTCAGAATCCGTTTGATTCAGAATCTCAGAGAAAAATATTATCTGAATTCTGCAAAATTACTATCATTTGATTCGTCTCGATGAGTAGATTACTTTAAACGTAAAATCAGATGTTTTTTAGAAGTCAGGAAAATGATTCACAGCTTTTTAAAAATTTTATTTTTCATTTTTTTATTTTAATTTATCCGACTTCAGACTTCTAAAAAACACCTAATTTTACATTTAGTGTAATCTACTCATCGAGACGAATCGAATGATAGTAATTATGTGAAATTTGGAGAATATTTTACTATCATTTGATTCTGAATCCGACGGATTCTGAATCCTTTTTTTTAAATTTTTTAAGTGGCACATATTAATGTGGCGGTAACCGTTTGATTCCTTTTTACAGAAAACGTTTAACTCGCTTCAGTCTCTCAGAATTTGGGTTTAAAAATCTAATTTTGAAAAAATGCAGAGAGAAAAATGTTTTATCACTGGACAGCTCAGCTCACCGCGTACTACCGTAACCCCCCTCAAATTCTTTCAAAATATTCCGATTTTTGGTAATATTATTTTTTGGATTTTTGGATTTACCTATAAACAAATATTTTGCTTTAAAAAAAAGTCTAAAAATACCCAAAAAAATATTTTTCATATTTTTGGACAGACGACCCTTCGACTATCTCTTTTTTCTGTTGTCTATCTTGGTGTTAATTTTGAGAACCTTAAGTTCGATTGTTCGAGCCGTAGCAAAATGGAAAAGATTGGCAAAAAAAGCAAAACAAATTTCACAAGAGAATAAAGCAAATGGTATTACTCCAAGTCCATTAGGAACAAGACAAATGAGAATGAATGGAATAAATGGTCGAACTCATTCAACAGCTCCAACTCCAATACAACCTCCAATATCAGCTACAACTTCTGCAACAGCTTCTGCAACAACCTCAAAACCTCCAAGTGCAACTACAGTAGCTTCTCAAAGTACAATTCAAGATGAAACAACACGAAGTGGAACGTCACAATCATTAACAAGTTTACAGCAACAACAACAACAACAGTATCAACAAAATGGTGGAATTTCTGCACATCCTTCAACGCTAATTATTCAATCCAAAGATGAAACAGCAACAAATAGTAATGGATCAGTAGATTCTGGAGAGCAACCACTTTCTGCAACAAATTTACAACAACAACAAAAAATTCGTGATTCATCAATTGCAAGTCGGGTTCTAAAAAATGCAGCAGCAAAAAAAAGTAGTAAGTTTTAAAAAATAATTAATGTTACACTAATACTATAATATATTGAATATTCGATATATTCTAGCATTGTTGTAAACTAAATTTATAAAACATGCTTTATATCCGAACACTTTCTGTTTATTTAAGCTAAAGCAAAGCATATTATACCTTCCTATTTTAAAACATATTCAACTTTTACACTAACTTTATTTTTTCAGCGAGTAGTTCAACGTCAATCATCTTTGAAAATGGTTCAACAGAAAATCTTAGTTTTTGGAAAAAATTAAAACGAAAAGCAGGGTACGAATTTTTTTTCTCACAATAATATTAAATTTAAATAACTCAGTAAAATAGCGTACTAAAAAAGTTATATATTTAGTTTTTCAAGTCATCGCACAGCTCCTGCAAATAAAGTTGATCCATCACAGCCAATACAGATGAATGATACACCTGTATAAAAAAAATTTTTTTATTGTTGTATATATATTTGTTAAAAGAATACTGTAAAAAAAATACTAAAAAAATAAAGAACATTTTATAACTTTTGTAATGTAAAATACAGCAAATATGAATTTTGGGGAACTTTTATAACAGAAAAAACTGTTTAATTAAACAACGCCAAAAAACTGAATCCAGAACACAAAAAATCTGTTTATTTCTTTTAGTAACTTTGGCAATATTTAACATGTTTAGTTTTATATAAAAAGTTTAAAGCTGTACGGTAATAAAATTTAAGTAGTAAAATTTAAATCATTTTTTGAAGAAAAAAAACAAAAAATTTTTTGAACTTTTTTCTTGCCAAAATTTTCTTACCACGAATGCATGCTGCAGTCAGCAACAACAAATGAGTCAGCCTATTTTTGCAAAAAAAAGTCCAACTTTTTTCAACACATCTCTCTTTGTTTTTACTGATCTTTTTAACTCTTTAATTGAAATTATCATCTAAAAAGTTATACATCATTATCGTTTAGAAGAAAATCATTATGTTGTTGTTGTAATGTAAAGATAATCGGTTAATTTTCGTTACTTTTACTTTGTTTATCGTGAAAAATATTAGCTTTTTTTTCAACCATCTTTTGTCCCTTTATCCATTATTCTTTTCCAACATTTATTTTTTAGGAACCTATATAGTTTGTACTGAAAGATGTCTTCATCTCCTTTTGCTCTCAATGATGATGATGCTGCTAAGATGATCTACTGTGAAACTCACAATGGTGGTACAAACGTCAACTTCCAAATGAAACAATACGTCTTCAAAGCTCGCAGTGATGGCTCTCAAGTTATCAATATTGGCAAAACTTGGGAAAAGATTCTTCTTGCTGCTCGTGCAATTGCTGCTATTGAAAATCCTGCTGATGTTGTTGTTGTTTCTGGACGTCCATATGCTCAACGTGCACTTTTGAAGTTTGCTGCTCATACAGGAGCTACCCCAATCTTTGGTCGTTTTACTCCTGGTACATTTACCAATCAAGCTCAAAAGAATTTCAAAGAACCTCGTCTTCTTGTTATCTCTGATCCTCGTATTGATCATCAAGCTGTTACTGAAGCTTCATATGGAAATATTCCTGTTATTAGTTTTGTCAATACTGATTCTCCAATGCGATTCGTTGATATTGGTATCCCATGTAATAACAAGGTTTGTTCTTTATTATGTTTAAATGTGATATTAATATATTAATAATCTTTTTTAGGGTGTCAAATCTATCGGTCTTCTTTGGTGGCTTCTTGCTCGTGAAGTTCTTCTTCTTCGTGGAAAAATCTCTAGACAAACTGGATTCGTTCTTGAAGATAAAGTCATCATGCCTGATTTATATTTCTATCGTGAAGAACAAGAAAAGGTTGAACAAGAAGAACAAGCTAAAGAAGTTTTCAGCAGTGCTGCTTTTGATAATAAAATGGATGTTACTCAACCATCAGTTGATCAAAAAATCGCTCTTGAAACTGCCCCTATTGCTGACTGGGCTACTTCAACATGGGATGACAATACTACTGAAACTCCTGCTGCTGGAGCTGCTACTGGATGGTAAACAACGTAAATTTATCTATTTTGTTGTAAACGGGTTTTTGTTCTTAAAGTTATAATAAATTTGTTGTTGATCTTATTTGTTTGAATCTAGATGAGAGGGAAAGCAATGTTATTTAATCAAAGAAGAGTGACAATAAAAAGTTTGGCTACAATGCCTTTTTGGCGTCATGCTATCTGTAAAAGTCTGCTTTCTCGATGCTGAATTTTATTGCTTTTCTTTTTTTGTGTGTCACATGAAATTCTGATATATCGTTTTTATTCAAAAATAAGAACGGCAAAATCAGCTGGATTAAAGAATCTTGATTTGTGGATTACCGATTCTGATACCCAAGACGGCTAAACGATTTTAAATTAACATTTGATGAAATCAATTTCGGATATTTAAAAGAAAAAAGAGCTTTATTTTTTGTTAAAGTCATACAAATTTATTCAAAGTTGTTGCTTAATTAGATATAAACTTCTCAAAAAGCGGGAAATTTATTTATCATATAAATAAATTAATTTAATTTTTGGTTGCAGCATAAATACAAAATTTTGCATTAATAAATTTTTATTAAAATAGTGTATTTATGATGTTTAATATTTTAAAACTGCAGGCTTTATTTAAATTTTAACAAAGAGTAAAGAGTCTTGAAATGCACACATCTTTGATACAAACTAATACCAGCAATATTGATTGCAATTATACATTCTTTGAGTTTAATAAAACAAATTAAGAATTAAACAGTGCAAAAAAAATATGTGATAACCAATAAATAAAATTTTGCACAGCATTTTAATTTTTAAAAATTTTTGAGCACGGCAGACATTTAAAAAACTTTTTTAATGCAATGCAATAATTTAATTATTGTAATTAGCCAAACTATTTAATAAAAAAACTATTGTTCATATTTTGCTACAGTAACGTTGTAATTATAGGAAATTCGATTTTTTGTCAGTAACAAACAAAGAAACAAAAGCAATGCCATTAATATTAATTAATTATTATAGTGTTACCTGTTTATTTGTGCCGGGTAGGGTTCCCGGAAATTTTCCTTTCCCAGGAAATTACCCGATTTTTGCGGGAAATGATTTTTATTTCTCGAAAATTTTTGCGTTAATTTTTATTTAAAAATGATTATTTCAGCTTTTAAAACAGTTTAAGGGTCCATAAATCATTTTATGATAAATGTTTTAATTTAATTGTTAAAAACGAAAATAAAAGTTTTTAGTTGATTTTAACATTATCTGTGTGAAATTGCTGGGATTGAAATTTCGGGAAATTTCGATTTCCCCACTGGTCGATAAAATCAAGAAAGCGGCAAAGAGACTTTTTTTAACGCCAAAAGTTTTTGGCAAAATGTACAAAGTTTCACCCGACTAAGTGAATTTTTAATATTAATTTTTTTTATATATCCAATATTTAGATTCCATAATACATAGTTTTGTAGCCCTTGATCTCCTAATTAATAATATAAAAGAACATTTTTACAAGAACTTCTCAAAGTCTCAGAAAAAGAGTTTGAAATTTTGTTTATATTCCCCACCTAGGACCAACATAAAAACAGTTTTTTCACAATTAATTCCGATCTAGACAATTTTATAACCTGGCGATACATATTTTTGTAGTATTTTTTGCGCTGATTATTATTATAAAAGAAAAATTTAACATTGTTAATCTCAAAAGCTCAGAAAAAGACTTTAAAGATTGAGAAAAATAATGAAGTTCAAAGATGGTCCCAAACGGAATAAAACTGTTTTGAAAAAGTCGTTTTGCCGTTTTTTTAAATTTGTCGACCAGTGTCCCGGGAAATGAGCAACCCTAGTGCTGGGCATCTTTAAAAAGCTCAATTTTAATGGAGTCGAATCTGACCTTAAAATATTCTTTAAAATGCGAAAATACTTTTTCAATAAATACTATTTAAATAAATGTTTTACAAAAGTGAAACATCTTTTTAAACTTATTTTAACTTTATGAATTTTTTAAGTTAATATATAAGGCATACAAATCCATTTTTTTGTGTTAGATTTTTCATAGGAATAATAACAAAAGACCTTAACGTAGAGACGTGCACGCGCAACTCAAACGCGCGTGTTCCCTGCATTTTTTTTCAGTCAAAAGAAAAATGAAAGAGAGGTATACTGTAGAAATTAAAATTTTTGTTAATGATTTTTATTTTTATCCTTCTAGATGTAAAAAAGTACGGAGATTCCAAAAATGCAACTTTTAAATATCACTTTCATATAAAAAATCTGAGAAAAGTCTAAAAAATCGCTTTTTTTCACGTTTTTTTAAAAGTGATACACTACACTCCGAAACCCCCCAATTCAGAATTAGGCCTATGAGATACAGAATTTTTTTCTGCATCTGATATAATAAATAAAAATTGCCCCGAAGCCCCCCGTCAAGAATTAGCGATGTGTCCGAGTGGTAGAAGCGCTGCGTATCAGTCCTTCGGTCACTGGTTCGAATCCATCAACTGCATACTTATTTTATAAAAAAAACTGCTTTTATTTTTGGATTCTCCATGGCCGACAGCATATATGTACTAAAAATAAACTCAATCGGAGATAAAAAATATTTTTGTGTTTCAGCTGGGCATCGAACCTGCGCTATCGTTTGCAAACGACACTGCAAAAAAAGTGTCTTTTGGAAACGCGACGCGAAAATATTTACAAAAAAAATGTGTTCCCCGACTGAAAAAAAATCACATTTTCTTATTTTTCAACCATTAATTAAACGTTATTAATAATATTATTTTCTTTTTTCTTTTTTTATTCCCAATGATTTTTTTACGGCGATTCTGATGGTACCAAAATTATAATATTTGGTGAACTTTGAAAAAATCGTGCACGTCTCTACCTTAACGACAGCAACATTTTTGCGATAATAAATCAGTTCAAAATCGCAAAAAAAATTATTTTGGGGAAGCAAAACTGTATACAGTACCAATGCATCTACAGTAACCCAATTACAATGTATTTATTATAAAAACCAATAAGTTTTAAAGATTTTTTTCATTTAATTTTTCAAAAAGTCCAGCTTTTTTTCATTGAATATAATTTTATATCACCAAGAGGTTCTTGACACGAACGCAGGAACATTGACTGCATCACCAACAGAGCAGCCTATTCACACACTTTTAGACCCAAATGCAACTATTAAACAACTTTTTTGTACCATTTTTCATACTGTTTTTTACATATTTTACTGTATTTTTCAATGGAGAAATTACCTAACACTGAATACTACAATTTTCATTAAAATACGGTAAAAAAATGCTCTAAAAAAGAGTAAAAAAGGAAAAAATTGTAAGTTTCAAAGTTTTTCTTTTTTTCCATCCCTCTTATATTCTCTGTTTTACAGCAACAGTTAAGTAGCTGCTAAAAGATACAGAAATGCCCTCTGCCAATTTTATTATAATTAAATGTGATTACGGTAGATGAACGGCACAATACTGTACTTCGGACAGTATATTGTTGAAAAACAATTTGACAACTCCATTTTTGCCTGCCACTTTTCTGACGACATGTTGGATACTAATAAAATTAAGGAATGAACTATAAAAAACTATTTTCTAAAATGTTAAACTATATAAAACTATAGAAATTTACTATTATTTCTTTAAATAAATTATTGACTTGCTTCCCTTGCTTCAAGTATTTAGCTACTGGTTTTTAACCACAATTATCTTTTAAATCATCTTTCATTTTATTGTTTTCGTATAATTATTTTATTATATATTTGTAGGGACTGGTAAATTTTATACTCAAAAATGTCTTCATCTCCTTTTGCCCTCAATGATGATGATGCTGCTAAGATGATTTATTGTGAAACTCACAATGGTGGTACAAACGTCAACTTCCAAATGAAACAATACGTCTTCAAAAGCCGCAGTGATGGCTCTCAAGTTATCAATATTGGCAAAACTTGGGAAAAGATTCTTCTTGCTGCTCGAGCAATTGCTGCTATTGAAAATCCTGCTGATGTTGTTGTTGTTTCTGGACGTCCATATGCTCAACGTGCACTTTTGAAGTTTGCTGCTCATACAGGAGCTACCCCAATCTTTGGTCGTTTTACTCCTGGTACTTTTACCAATCAAGCACAAAAGAATTTCAAAGAACCTCGTCTTCTTGTTATCTCTGATCCTCGTATTGATCATCAAGCTGTTACTGAAGCTTCATATGGAAATATTCCTGTTATTAGTTTTGTCAATACTGATTCTCCAATGCGCTTCGTTGATATTGGTATCCCATGTAATAACAAGGTTTGTTCTTTTTTCGTTTAAATGTGATATTAATATATTAATAATCTTTTTTAGGGTGTCAAATCTATCGGTCTTCTTTGGTGGCTTCTTGCTCGTGAAGTTCTTCTTCTTCGTGGAAAAATCTCTAGACAAACTGGATTCGTTCTTGAAGATAAAGTCATCATGCCTGATTTATATTTCTATCGTGAAGAACAAGAAAAGGTTGAACAAGAAGAACAAGCTAAAGAAGTTTTCAGCAGTGCTGCTTTTGATAATAAAATGGATGCTACTCAACCATCCGTTGATCAAAAAATTGCTCTTGAAACTGCACCTATTGCTGATTGGGCTGCTTCATCTTGGGATAATACTGATGCCGCTGCTGCTCCAGCTGCAGGCACTACTGGAAATGAGTGGTCAACACCTGCTGCTGCTGGTGCCACTGGATGGTAAACATTAAAAATTTCCTTTTATTAAATTGTTCTTATTTGCGCGCAGAGCCCCTTGCTTTGTTTGTTGTTATTCAGTGTTTTCTTAAATAAAAAATTTTGAAAGTATTTTTGTACAAGGAAGAGTTGGGATTTAAAAATGATATACGACAGTTTTTGAAATTGGTAAATTAATTTGATATTTTTTACCATTTATTTATGTCGAAAAAATTGTGTTATACTGATATAAGTAAGGTGTTTAAGCCTTACTAAATGGATGGAGGATGTTGGGGATATTGTAAAAAAGCTAGAGAAAAAAAATGGAAGAAAATAGAAAAAAGTTTTTTGGCAGTATTTTTTTGAGAATACCTTTTTGGCGAATTGAGATCGAACGCCAACTTATTATTTAAGAAAAAAGTTTTTCAACGAATTTTATTTTAAAATTTAGCCTCAAAATAGAATTTTGCTCAGATGTCACTTGTTGGAAGCCGTCAAAAACCAAATATTCTTATTACCGGAAGTCCTGGGGTTGGAAAATCTAGTGTTGCCCAAAAAGTTGCCGATACTTTAAACTTTACTTTGGTAAATGTAAGTCAAGTTGCAATCGAAAATGAATTTATTGAAAGCTATGATGAAGGTGTTGACTCTTTTAACCTTGATGAAGATCGTCTATTAGACTTTTTAGAGGTTTGTTTTTAGTATAAATTAATTGTAATATATAATCGTGTGATGATTTTAGACAGGATTAGGATCACATGATGGTGGAATAATTGTTGAATATCATGCATGTGAGCTATTTCCTGAACGATGGTTTGATATTGTTATAATTCTTCGATGTGATAATACTGTATTATTTGATCGACTTTCAACTCGAGGATATAGCGAAGAAAAGATTAAAGAAAATGTTGAATGTGAAATTTTTGGGACCATCTCTGAAGAAGCTCATGAAAGTTATCCCAATGCTGCCATCCATGAATTACAAAATAATAATGAAAATGAACTTCAAGAAAACGTTGAAAATATTATAAATTTTGTAAAACAAAATTATTAATTATTTTATTTTATTAATTGTCTAATTTTTTGTTGAGTTTAATATAAATTTTATTTGCTTATACTTTGACAAAGTTGTTAAAAGATCGCTCTCGATTATTTTATACTTTCTCGCATTTGTTTAAAATGTATTAAACTTTAAATTTTAGATGTGTAAAATGTGGGAAAGTATTCGATATGGTGTTCGATGGAAGCCAATGCAAAGATTTGCTCTTGCATCTCGAGCTATAAATTTAAAAAATGTTGAAAAAATTCAAATTTCTTTAGATCCTTTTCATCCAAATAACAATTCTTTGAGGTAATATATTGTTTTTATTTAATATTTAACAATAATGTTTACAACTTTAGGTATTTTTGGCATGTAATTACAACAACAAAAGTAAAAATGACAAATCCAAGAATGAAAGTAACAACTGAAATTCGTAATGATGGTAAAGGTCCTTTCTTTGTTGCTGATTTGGGTGAGCTTATTTTTCTAAATTTACTTTATCAGTCTTAATTTTGCTATTTTTTAGCTGATAAGAAAAAAGTTATTTTTAAAACTGATGGCATGCAACCAATGGATGTTGTGATGAGATTTAATCGAGTTCTTGGAAATCCTGAATTGGGAAATTCTGGTTTACGAAAAATTCCTGAATAAAAAAATATAAATTTTTTTTATTGAATTTTATTACTTTTAATATTAGGCTAGAATAACAATTTGATTTTTGTTATGATATATTTTTTCAAAGTAACAAAATTTTTTGTTTTGTTTATAAATGAATACTGTAACAGAAATGAAAAAAAAATACAGGATGTTGCTGGTAAGCATGGCTCGGGCCGACTTTCGGGCCGTCAAATGGGCCTTGTTAGATTTTTAATACGTAAAAAACTTTTGATATCGTTCGATAGCAAATTGATAGAGCTACCGACTGATAGAATGGCATATGAAAAACTACATTTTAAGTGCCAATGGGCCCGGATTTTATGCCAGAATTTGCAAAAAGTGCGAAAAAAGCGATAAAAACTGGGCCCATTGGCATTTAAAATGTAGCTTTTCATATGCCATTCTATCAGTCGATAGATCTATCGATTTGCTATCGAATGATATCAAAAGTTTTTTACGTATTAAAAATCTAACAAGGCCCATCTGACGGCCCGAAAATCGGCCTGAGCCATGCTTAGTTGCTGGCAATGATGTGGAAAACAAGTAATAAATTTGCATAATAGCTTTAATACTTGTTTTAGGATTTTTAAAAATACATATTATCGGTATTCGTGGTACAGTATTTATACACATCAAATTTTTAGACAGTGAATTGTAAGTAAAAAATATTTCTTAAAAACAAAGATCAAATTTGCTGAATTAAATGAAAAGACCCAATTTTTTTGGAACAAAAATGTTCAAATACGCTGCCGCTGATTACGGTAAAAGAAAATAAAAAAACTCAGCATTACACAAATATCACGTTTTTTTCATTCATAAAATAAAAAAATAAATATATAAAAGATACAAAAAAGTTGTAACGATTTTATGTTTTTAATGATAGAATTCAAAGATCGCCATATTTTTTATTACTCAAATTTTTATGAATGAAATTTAAAAAATCAGCCGTCGACATTCACGTGGAGCGCGAGAAAAAAAAAAGCAAGCAAGCAAGTAACGAGAGAAGATATAAAACATTTAATCGGTTTTACTTCCTTATTTTTTTTCTTTTCTTTCTTTTTTTCATTAAATATATACATTTTAATTAACTAACAATCTTGGAATCATTCTGTCACAACTTTGTGAAAATATAGTGACCATTTTTTTAAAAATTGTTTTATGTTGAAAAAGTTTTTTTAAGCAAAGGTGAAAGTATATACGGTAGCGTAGGAATTATTCATAGAAGTGAGTAAGTAAAAATTTAATAAATTTTAAAATAATCTTAAATTTAATTATTAATCATTCTTTTTAAAAAAAAATTTTTTTTTCTGATTCATTAAAATATAAAATTTATACAGTATACTTTTAATATCTTTTTTAGGCTTAGGTTATTTTTTGTGTCTTTTTTGTGATGAATTAAAACATAATTTAAAACGGCGCGCTTGGGATAGACAAAGTTTTTTTGAATTCCATCGCACGGGTCCTCTTAGCACGAAAATATGCCAAAATCTTTAAAACAGTGAATATTACTAAATTTAGACTATTTTTTCTGTTTTTACGATTAAAATTAACCCTAAAACATGTACCCAGAAAAAAAGGAAACAATCCAGGAAAATACGAAATTTGAATATTTTATTGATTACCCTCACATTTTTGACAACCGTTAAATATTCTAGAAAAAAGTTTATATAAATCATATTTTTTTTAAAACAGTTAGGTTTAATTTTAATCGTAAAAAGACAGAAAAAATAGTCAAAATTTAGTAATAATCACTATTTTAATGATTTTGGCATATTTTCGTGCTAAGAGCACCCGTGCGATGGACTGAAAAAAACCTTGTTTATCCCCCCGAACCCTCTGTTAAAACAATTTTTTTTTCTATTTTATAAATACACACGTTTTTTTGTTGTTTGCAGCAGCAGCAGCAAAAAAAGAAAAGAAAAAGCTTTTTGAAAAATATAATATAGTTTCAAACAACAACAGCAGAAGCAAAACATAAATGTGACACATTGAAATGTATCAGTTTTGTATTCAAATTTTATTTTAATGTTATTATTATTTCAAAGAGCTCAATTTTCAACATTCAATGAAATCATAAAAAAATAATAGAATTTCGCAAAAAATGAAATAAAATTTTTGAAAATCTTTTTTTTTGACAGTAATTTGCTGAAAAAATTAGTTGAAATATGTAAATTATTTCTTTTTAAAATTTACAAAAAAAATTAAAAGTCAATTTTTTGATTGATTATTAGTAGTTTTTTTTTAAATCTTTGATAATTATTTAAAGCTTTTATAAAATAAAATATAAAATATTCAGTCAGAAAGCGGCATATTTTTCTTTGATCTTGCTTAAAATAGTTGATAGTGATGTCACAGATGTGATTCTGATTCCATGTATAGAAACAACACAAACTTATTACAATTAATTATAACAACCACCATTTTTTTGTAAATATTTTGTTTCATTTTTGACACAATTTTGAGTAATAAAAAAATTAGATTAAAATTTATGGAAAATACTTTTTTGCAGGTTTTAACTTTCTTTTTTCCCTCAGGGAGACAATTTTTTTTTCATTCCATCACACGGATCCTCTTAGCACGAAAATATGCCATAATTTAAAAATAGTGAATATTACTGAATTTTGACTATTTTTTCTGTTTTTACGATTAAAATTAGCCCTAACTGTTTTTAAAAAAATATGATTTATATAAACTTTTTTTGAGAATATTTAACGGTTGTCAAAAATGTGAGGGTAATCAATAAAATATTCAAATTTCGTATTTTCCTGGATTGTTTCCTCTTTTTTTGTGGGCACATGTTTTAGAGTTTATTTTAATCGAAAAAACAGAAAAAATAGCCAAAATTCATTTAATATTCACTCTTTTATTGATTTTGGCATATTTCCGTGCTAAGAGGACCCGTGCGAGGGAAGGAAAAACAGAAAAAAAAATCGCTGCAAAAAAGCATTTTTTTTCTAGACACTTTTAATTCCATGATTTTTTGAACTTTCCTTCTTTTTTTATTTTAGTATAGAAAAAAACGAGCACAAAACACATTTTTGCTACATTTTTTAAAAAGAAAACAATTGTTTTAAAAAAGATTTTTTTTTCTACCAAAAAAGCAAAAAACTACGCTACAAAAAAAAATTATTCGTCATCAATTTTAAATTTTCAAAAGGGGGGCATAAAGTGTTAACAAATAAATACAATGTCAACACAACAGCGTAACATTTTTGACACAAAAAAATGTGTGTTTAAAATGTTTAAAGAAAAAGAAAATAAATGGGGGGGGGGGGAAAGAAGAATGGGGCGTTGCTGTTGTTGCTGCTGCGTACGTACGTTTCACATATCTTTTTTTTTTGTTGTTTTTGATCACCCCTTTTTTTCATTTTGCCTTTTTGTCTTAAAAATTATTTTTTGACAAAAAAAGAATTTAAATTTAGTCTTGAAAAACTCCATTTTTTGAAAGGTGACCGTGAAAAAAAGGATTACTGTAGCTTTTATAATTTTTACCCGATGAAATTGTCTAAACTTTTTTAAACTGGTGTTTTTTTAACATTTGTTTATTAAATTAGATATTTAAATGACTCTCATTTTTTATTTTAAAAAAATTAAATTTTAATTTAAATGTTTTTCAACTCTAAAATTTTTGTTCTTTAAATAATTCTTAAAAATTTTTTGCCATTTTAAATGTTATTTTTTGATACTCTGTGTTTAATTTTATATTAAAATTTTTACTGTTCAAAAGTTCAAAAATTCAAAAAAAATTTTAAGCCATAAAAAAATTAAATAATATTTTTATGCAAATTTTTTGTCTGTAAAAAAAAACAAAAATTTGCATAAAATTAAACATTTTTAAGTAAATTTTTAAATTTAAATCACACTTTCTAAAAAATTTAAAAAATTTTTTTTAAATTTCATAATATTTTATAAAACTACCGTATTTTTAGTACGTCACACAAAAAAAAGGCGGTATGGAAGCACCCAAACTTGGCTGCATTTCGCCTCCAATTATTACCGATGATGAAGAAGTTACAGTAAATTCTCCCAAAAATAATAGTATTAATAAAAAAATTGGTGAACCCTGTTTAGTTTGTGGAATTCCAACAACTAAAATACATTTTCAAGTAAGAATTTTTTTGAATTTGAAAAATTTGCATAATAATTTTTTTAAAAACAGGTAAATTCATGTCGAGCATGTGCAGCATTTTTTCGGCGTTCAATAAAATTAAAATGCCCTTATCGCTGTCAACGAAGTATTGGATCATGTGATGTTACAATGAAAGGTATGCAAATTTTTTTTTGACATTTGCAAAGTGCACCTTAAGCGAAATTTTGTTTATTCACATTTTGCCAAAAAAAATTTTTTTTTTGAAATTTAAGAAAAATTTTGTTTTTGGCAAAATGTGAATAGACAAATTCACATTTTGCCAAAAAACATATTTTGCCAAAAACATATTTCCAAATTTTTTAGTGATTGGAAAACCACTTTGCCGATATTGTCGCCTAAAAAAGTGTACACAAATTGGAATGAAAATTTCTAAAAATGATAACAGCCTTCAAGATATTCCTCAAGAATTTATGGATCAAGAAATTGATATTAAACCAATAATCAAAGCTGAACCAACTTCCGTAATTTTATATACCCCAAAAATGTCTGTAAATGTTATGAAAATTTTTCATGCTGTTACCGTAATCTTTGAAGTAAGTATACTTTTTTTTGGGTAAAAAATATTTGTGTTTAATTTTCTCAAAAAAAAAGTTGTGTCACAAATTTGTTACATTTTTTGTAAATTTTGCGATAAATAGAAATTAAAGTCTAAAAACTACACTCTGTCACTTTTTTTTGTTAGTTCAAAATTTGTTTCATTTTTGTGTTTTTTATTGCATTTTTTTAAACACAAAAAAAACAGGTCAAATTCCGTTTTTTTGTTTACTTTTTATTTCTTTTTATTTTGGAGCGTACTTTTATAATTTGCTCGTGATGTTAAAAGTTTAAAAAGTTTAATACACAATCTGCACCAAAAATGTTTAACCGAAACATTAAAATTTTAAAGAAATAAAATCTTTGAAAATTTAAGCAAAACAACGTCAAATTTTTTATTATTATTTTTATAATTACCTACCACGAAATTTTGTTTTCACGTTTTGCCAAAACAAAATTTTTTCTCGAAATTTAAGAAAAAATTTTAATTTCTTAAATTTCAAGATAACTTTAACCCGACACAAAAATGGCAAAAATTACATTATTTGTTCTTTTTAAAGATAATATTATAATAAATGAAGCTAGAAAACATGTTGAGCATAGCTGTGGCGATTCTGTCACATTACGCCAAAATCTTGATATCTTCTATTAATTAAATTTTTTTGGTTTTATTATTTTTTTGGATACTGATATTAATAAGTCACATTTTTTGTGATATGATAAAAAAAAAAATTAAATCATATCATAAGAGAAATCAGATTTTGGCGTTTTATGACAGATCGCCAAAAATGCTATCATTCATCGGAAAATTTTGGCACCGATCCATCTGGCGTGGATATATAAGATTTAATTAGACATGACTGATAAAAAATGGATATCAGTCATGTTTAATTGAATCTGATAAAACTGAGATATAAAAATCACTGAAATAATTCATATATTTTTTTTAAAACATGTAAATTTTTTTTAGCAAAAAACTATTCTTTTTCCAAAATCATCTTTTTCCACCAACACCAATATCGTTGATGGCTTCAGTGAATTGCTAAAAGATTTATTGGAATCAACAAAACCAAATAAATCTTTAACACAATTGGAAGATTTTCATAATCCTGAAAGGGTGGTATTTTTTGAAAATTTTTTAATTAAAGTTGCACAAATTCTTTCACAATTTGAATATTTTTCTGAATTACATTCAACAGAAAAGGTAAGGCACATTTCAGGGATATCTTTTTAATTTTAAAGGGATATATAAAATCCCCATTGAGGATATTGGATATATCAAATCTGATAAAACCCCTTTGAGGATATTGGATATATCAAATCCGATAAATCCCCTTTGAGGATATTGGATATATCAAATCCGATAAATCCCTTTGAGGATATTAGATATATCAAATCCGATAAATCCCCATTGAGGATATTGGATATATCAAATCTGATAAAACCCCTTTGAGGATATTGGATATATCAAATCCGATAAATCCCCTTTGAGGATATTGGATATATCAAATCCGATAAATCCCTTTGAGGATATTAGATATATCAAATCCGATAAATCCCTTTGAAGATATTGGATATATAAAATCCGATAAATCCCTTTGAGGATATTAGATATATCAAATTTGATAAATCCCCTTTGAGGATATTGGATATATCAAATCCGATATTTTTTCAGCTATTATTATATAAACGTTTTTGGCAAATATTTTTTGTCCTTGAACGATGCTATCATTCATCAGAACATTTTGGCACTGATCCATCTGATACCCGAATATTAACCGATACCCATCACTTTGTTGAACTTTCAACAACAAAATTTAAAATTTCATCATCCACAACAAATCAACAACGACAAAGTGATGCAAATATCTTTTTATTACCGTATATCAACAATATTTTATTCCTTTTAAAGCCATTAAAAAAAACAAATTTAACACTGTTTGAATTTTCATATATTTGTCAAATAATTTTATGGTCATGTTATGGTAAGTTAATTTTAATGTTGGAAAAAAGAATAGGTAGAAAAATTGACATGGGGTGGTGTGGTGTCGAGTGATATGAGAAGAGTGTTCTCTCACTCCAGTGAGGGAGAACACTTTAAAAAATTTAAAAAAAAGGATTCAGAATCCGCCGGATTCAGAATCTTAGAAAAAAGTATTCACCAAATTCTACAAAATTACTCTCATTCGATTCGTATCGATGAGGAGATTACATTAAATGTAAAATCAGATGTTTTCCAGAAGTCAGAAAAATGATTCACAGCTTTTTAAAAATTTTATTTTTTATTTTTTTATTTTAATTTTTTCGGCATCTGAATCCTAAACAACACTGAATTTTGCATTTAGTGTAATCTACTCATCAAGACGAATCGAATGATAGTAATTTTGTAGAATTCAGAGAATATTTTTTTCCAAGATTCTGAAGCCGACGGATTCTGAATCTATTTTTTCAAATTTTTTAAATAACACAGATTAATGTGTCGGTAACCTTGTCATTTCTTTTTTACAGAAAACGTTTAACTTGCAACAAACAGTCTCTCAGAATCCAGGTTTAAAAATTTAATATTAAAAAAATGCAGAAAAAAAGTGTTTTCTCAGAATTTTTCTTATTGGACATTTTTGTTAGTGTTCGACGCACCCTAAATTTTAAATCTGATTCATAAAGAAAAAATTAAGTTGCAAAAAAAACACAATTATATTACAAATAAGACATATTAAAATTTTAATGAATAATTGGATGAGGTGATGATGTGATGCAGTGGTGATGCAAAAAAGAGAGAGAATAAATTTGTAACAACTTTATTTTTTTCTCCGCCAAAAAAAAAGTTGTTGTTGTGCAAACTTTGTTATCTCTCCATATTTTTTTTTCAAACAAAAAAAAATTAGAGATATAAAAAAAAAGATAAATAAGGGAAACACAAAAAAGTGAGAGAAAAAAGAATTAAGCAAAGAAACACAAAGTTTTTACAAAAACACTTTTTTCTTTCTTTTTTTTTGCGCTGCTACTTTTTTATGTGCAATATTTGTGATTGAAAAAATAATAAAAATAATAAAATTAGTTTTTGAAGAACACTCATTTTTTTTATTGTTTTAAAGTTTTATAAATTTGCGGCAAATAAAAATAATTTATATAAAGGGGGGGGGGGACCTTGTGTTTTAATTGTAATTATATTTGCAAAATATAATTGTAGTTTTTAGATATAAATTAGTTTATATCAGTGCAATGATATCATTAAAAAATAATTAGTTATAGGACACAAAGTTTTCGAACATTTTTTTTTAACAAAACACAGACTACAGAAATTTTGATATTTTTATTTTGGTAAAAAAAATTAGTATTTTGATAGATATTTTTATCGGCTCCAGAATCGGTGCATGCTCCAAACACCGAAAAATGGCTCCAATCCCTCAAAAATGACATTTTTCTTTTGATATTTTGCAAATACGGATTTTTGGGAAATGGAAAAAAAGACACTTGAAATTTTCTCGGAGGGAAAAAATGGATAGAGCAATTGGTTGCGCGTTTTCTTTGCATGCGCTGGGCAAAAAAAGTGCAAGTTCGAACCCAGCGAGAGCACAGATTTTTTTTAACGAATTTTTTTTGTTGTTTTTACGACAAAATTTTCAAAAAAATTTTTACAATGATTGCTGAACCACTTGAATCAAAGTTATACTTTTTATGAAAAAAATTTTTTTATAACTGCTCTCGCGGGAATCGAACCTGGCTTCTTTTCAGCGTTGTGCATGCAACGAAAGCGCGCTAACCAGTTGCTCTATCCATATTTGTCCTCCGAGAAAATTTGAATGTTTTTTTTTCCATTTCCCAAAAATTCGTACGTGGTTTTCGTTCTAAGATTTTAATATCAACAATTTGATATGCTATCAAAATTAGTACTTATAGACGAAATATGCAAATTTTTATTAAATTTATGTAAATTTTTATTAAATTTTTTCAGAAATTGTTGAATTATCAAATTCCACTCAAAAACTTGGTGATGAAATGATTGTAAAAGTTTCAAATGAATTACATGATTATTACACCAATAAAATGCGGATGTCAAATTATGCTTCTCGACAAGCTCAGCTATTCAAATTAATTCAAATTTCAGAGGTAAAAATAACATATTTTTATCAAAAAAAAAACTTTCCATTACAGTATCTTTTTTTTAGTTCATTTATCGTGACAAAAAACAAATGGTTGCCGCAAATGAAATATTTAATTTTATTGAAAATGATTTTCATTTTTCTGTTTTAAGTTAATTATTAAAAAATTAAAAATTTTTAGTGGATGTAAAAAATGTAATAATCAATACTTGAAAAATAAATAAATATATGACAAAAGAAAAGTGTGTACTGTAGTTGACAGAAAGTGGCACAGATCGACCTGTGCCCCTCCCGAAATTGAGAAATTTCCTTTGATCTTTTGCCGCTTCATGCATATTGGCGGCGGCAAACGATCAAAGGTGTCGACCGTTGAAAACATTTTGCTAAAAACCCGCCCGGAAAATTGGACACTAGATTTGCTGTGTTACAGTTAGAGACCGGCGTCGATCGTTGAAAACATTTTGCCAATAAAAAAAGTGCCATTTTTTTTCTTTTGTTTTCTTTTTTTTGTTGGAGAAAAATATTTTTTTCATTGCTTTTAAAGGGTAGAATCGTGGTAAGAAAAAAATGAATTTGGGAAAAATGCTTATCACTTTTATCAACAAAATTTGAAATATTCTGAAGCATCTTATTAAAATTTCCATAAACTTTCATTAATTTTTATTTTATGTTATTCTCCAAAATTGAAAGTTTAATGTTAGCTCAAAAATGTTTGATAAAATCCATTTTTCATTTTTTCGATACCGGTCTAAATTTTGAAGTATTGATTTTTTGTTTTTTTTCAACATTTTTTGACATTTTTCATATTTTTTGAAAAATGTTTAAAATTACAGTAAGCAGCAAACTAATGAAAAAAACAACAACTATTATTTTGGCGATAAATACTGTTACCTCCTAATAATTTCATACTTTCAAAAATTTGCATGTTTTTAGTTTTCCAAAAAAAAATTTCTGAAGCTCATTCTTTTTTAGGGTTACCTTTTTCGAAGTTGTTTTGTCTTCTTAAAATCAAAAAACCCTACCGACAAAAAAAGTTTTTATTTGAAACATCTGTTTATGTGTTTGTTTTCTTTAACTCTTTGTTTTGTTTTTATTTAATTTGAAAAGCAATAAAAAAGCTTCTTTGTTAATGTTGGAAGAAGAAAAAGGGGGAGACAACATTAACAAAGAATTAGTGCCATCACAGCCGAACTCTTCAACAATCTTCAGACAGTATTCATACAGTTTAACAGTATTCCTACAACGAAGGAAGGAAAAACGACTAAGTCTTAAATTCATGCAGAATTCAAACAGCATTCAAACAGCGAAACAGCATTCATGAATTTTAACAGTATTCAAACAACGAAAAAAATTCAAACAGTATTCATGCAGTATTCATACAGCCAAGACTTAGAATGTTTTTTTTGCCGCAGTAAAATTTTACTGGAGCATTATTAGGATTGCCCATTCACCGGGAAATCAAAAAAAGCAGTGAATTTCTACGGAAATGGAAATAAGCAACCCTACGCGTTATCAATTATGTTGTGTCATCCTTATTTTATAAGGGTGATCAAAAAATTCCTTCGCTTGTTTGAATGCCAATAACTTTAAAATTGGCAGAACAACACGGGTACAAATTTTGCATAGTGGTAGACATGGGAGTTGTACGAGGGGGGTTAACATGGGTTTTGGTGGGATTGGGATTTTCATGGAATTTTCAGGGGGTTTTCGAGGTTTCTCTAGAAGGTTTAGATATTTTATGATGTAAATGAACTAAAAACATTGTCAAATTTGTTCTGAAGGCATGTTTGTGGAATTAGGTGAATTTTCGCTATTTTAGAGATCGTTGTCTGAATGCAGGCCAATTATTGTTGTATTTCATAAATAAGATAAATTTTGCCTTATTTTGTCAATCATTTAAATTTTATTCTGTTGTTCTTGTGCTTCGTTTTGTTTAATTATGACTAAATCAAGCATGGATAATCTGAATATCTCATTTTCAGACATTGAAAAATATCAGTAAATACAGTTTTTTGATGTTGGGGGTATCGTAGCACAAGATAATGACTAATATGAATAGAAGTCATGAAGAAATGAACCTTTATGGTTCCTTTTGGTATTAATATAATCTTTATGTGATTTTTAAAAAACTAATCTGTTGGACTTTTATGTCCAATTGAAAAATATGCCAAAAAAAATGGGTAAGAATCAACGGCTTAAAAAATTTTTTGGGTTATTTCTTACAATAAACGGCCTTCATTGATGCCTTTATATAGGACGTTTTTTGAAACATTTGAGAATTTTTGCCCATTTTTTGGTACAATTTTATTTTTTTGTCTCAGAATTGGCTGAAAATGTTTTCCTGGGGTAAAATAGGGCCAAAAACACGAAATTCATCATCAGTTTCTAGGTTTATGTTCTAGTTTTCGAATTACAATATACCCGACCCGAAATTTCGATTTCTGGTCGAAATTATCAAAAAATTTCAAAAGTGGTATAAATCGATAGCCCTGACCAAGGGGAGTCGGGAAAAGGCAAAAACATTCATATTTACCACTGGAAATTTAATTTTATATATTAAAGAAGTTCAACAACGACTTAAAATTACAGTAATCCAGCTACAGAATCCGCCAACCCCCGAAATTTTTTGGTTTCTATATTGTCCCATAATCCTCAAGTGGTGGGGCATCCAAAAATATCATAACTTCTAAAAATTAGGGGGGGGGGGGGTTGGCAACGAATTTTATTTGGTCAAAACTTGCTACGTCAATATGTCCAACATCATTAAAAATTCATAACTCCTGAAATATGTTATGAAAAGTGTTGCGGTGTTTTTTATTATCAAATATAATATTGTTGGAAGATTTTAGGCAAGTTTAAGCCACCAGATATCAAATCTGGCTATTTTGTACCGCTTTGAATATCAAATTCCGTCCAATATGGTCAACATCAAATAAATTTGTTTTTTCTTGGTAAATTCAAGCGAAAACGTAAATTTAATGAATAAAACATATAAAAACACCAAAATAAAGTATCGGAAAATGTTGGAGGTCAATTTTGATTTTTTTACAATTTTTTAAAAATCACTCATTTTTGATCAATTTTCAAGATATTAAAAATTTATCAATATTGAAAGATATCAGTTTTTAAATATTTTTGTTAAAAAATATAGCTTTTTTAAGATTTTTAGCAAAATTTTATAGCGATGTTTTATTGGAAAAACACTGATTTTTTGGGTGAATTTTTTTTCGATTTTTACCATATTTTCAATTAGGTGGAAAATGGAAAGTACTGATCCCAGGATGTTGAAATGTTGCTTAAAAATCTTAAAAAAGCTATATTTTATAACAAAAATATTAAAAAACTGATATCTTTCAATATTGATAAATTTTTAATATCTTGAAAATTGATCAAAAATTCATTCCCCTTCCCCGGGGATTCTCCGGGGAAGGGGAATGAACAACCCTAAAATTTACATCAAAAAAAGAGAATATTGGCATTCAGGTGTTTACATAATTTTTTGGCATTTTAAAATCAAATTGATTCTTTAAAAAATCAAGAAAAAACAAAAAGGTAAATCCGAATGGGATTCAAACCTGTGACCACCAGTCTTGAACATAAAAACTCTGAACCACTGCGCCACAAGCCCAACGAAAAATGCTCGTTGGAAAAGCATCATCTACCAAAATTCGGACCTTCAAAGTGCCAAAAAAGTGCCTTAAATATTAAAAATATTGGCTGCAATCCTTTTGTAATAGAGATATTTTATCACCACGAAGAAGAAAACTGATAAACTTTAATTAATTTAAATAACGATGCACTATTTGTTCTTTATCTACATCTTGTATAAAATAGCTTTAAATATTCTCGAGAAATTTTCTACATTCCCGCCGTTGAAATAAGAACTACATTATTTATATCAGCTTCTTCTATATACCTTTTTTTGAAATTTTATTTGTTATATTTTTGACTCATCGGATTTGCTCGGATACGATATTTTCAGGCAAATGTAAAAACAGATGCTCGTTTTATTATAAGCGACAAAATATGAGCCCTCTCAGTTAGGCAGCGTAGCGCAGGGGTTAGTTAGGAGGGTTAAAAGGAAAGCGGGGAAGGCGTGGGTTCGAATCCGGTGGTGTGGTTTATTAATAATATACTAATATTTCAGGTCTTTCAGGTATCAATTCAAATGTCAACAATTAAACATTATTTTGTTTTTTTACTTTTTTTATTTCTCCCTGAAATTGCTTAAATTCCATTAAAACACGTTTTTAACAAAAAAAAATACGTGAAAACAATTATTCTTGCATAAAAAAAAGAAAAATTCAAGCAGTATTCATTTGTCTTCAAACAGTATTCATGCAGTATTCAAACAGTTTTGAATACTTCACTACAGGCTTCAGAATACTGTTAAACTGTATGAATACTGTCTGAAGATTGTTGAAGAGTTCGGCTGTGATTAAAAAAAATGAATGAATAAATGTTGCAATTTTTTCTCTCTTTTTTTTCTAAGCTTTTCCCTCTCTTTTTTTGCCTTTGGTTTCAAAATTTTTAACCAAAAAAGATTTTTTTAAACGCAAATTATCAAAAGAGATATCTGAAATCCCTAAAAATATATATGTCTATAAAAAATTTTTATAATCTAATTTTTTGAGCTCCTTTTATAATGAAAAAAAATATTCAATCCCGAAAAGTGCCATGAAAAAAGCTGTCACTAAAAAACACATATTTAATTAATTTATTCCATTTTTTTTAATTTTTTTAATTATTCAAAAACGGTGCCAAAAAAAGTAATATTTTGCCATTTCATCATTTTTTTTGTTTGCGGCTTTTTTTTGTAAACAAAAGAATTGAGTTTCGAGAAATTTAGCAAAAAAAAATATAAATATAAAAAGTTGTTTTAAAGCAACAGCAAAAATGGTTGTGTCCTATTGTCATTTCAGGGCATGGCATTTTAATTTATTATTTTTTTTCTTTGACTTTTTTTAAAAAGCATAAAAATATTTTTGAATAAATTTGGTTTTTAATTTTTTAGCTTTGAACAACTTTCTCTTTTTTTTCGCAACACCTTTATTATTTTTAAGAAAAATTTTAAGGATGTAGCTTTTTTTTCTTATTCTCTTTTTTTCTTTAAACGTCATATGGTTAAGTGTTTTTTGGTTGTTTGTTTGCTTGAATGATTTATTGTTGTTATTGTTTAAATGGTTACAAAAGTTTAAGGAATCAATTGTAAGAATTATTATTTTGAAGTTGGTTACTTCCTGGAATTGGGCGAAGAAATGATACAGTAGTATTTTATGAGATTAAAATGTCAATTGTTGGAAAAGCCTACATTCATTGTTCTATGTTATATAGGGCTGTAAATTTCGGTTCCGGGGGAGGAGGTCCCCTGAAAATGTACGAATTTCAGGGGCCTATATTTGTTGGGCGTGAATTTCAAGGTTTTATTTTTGAGGACAACATTTTTGGGAACTCAATTTTACAAACTTATTTTTGAGTATAAAAATTTGTGGATAACATTTATCAGAATATTTTTTTACGGTTTTATTTTTCCGGACACGATATTTTGGGACTAACCAGAGAAAATTTTAGTTCTCAAATATCACGTCCGGAAAAATAAAACCGTAAAAAAAATATCCTAATAATGTTATCCACAAATTTTTATCCTCAAAAATAGGTTTGCAAAATTGAGTTCCCAAAAATATTCTCTTTAAAAATAAAACCTTGAAATTCTTGCCCAACAAATTTAGGTCCATGAAAATTCGCATATTATGACCCCTCCCCCAAAAATTTACAGTCCCATATAATATAGAACAAAAATGTAGGCTTTTTCAACAATTGACATTTTAATATCCTCAAAAATAAGTTCGCAAAATTGAGTCCCCTAATATAGTACCCTCAAAAATGTTGTCCTCAAAAATAAAGCCTTGAAATTATCGTCCCCCAAATTCAGGCCCCCGAAATTCGCAGCGCTACATTATCAAGATGCCATCTTGATAATTTGATGCAAAACTATTCTTTCCCCGTTGAATGGTTCATTTCTTCTTTATTTTATCAAAAATCAAAATAACACAAAGTCCTTCAAAAATCTCTATATTTTTGCTCCATTAAACAATTACAAAAGTTTTTTTCAGAAGAAAAAATATAAATGTTTTCTTAAACTTTTTTTCCTTCAAATTATTCAATGACTTTGGTATGTATGAGAAAAAAACACAGAGAGAGAGAAAAGAAAAAAAGAATGTCTTAAAAAAATGCCATCGTTAATCAAGTGTGTAAACACGCAACAACAAAAAAATTTTAGGAAGCTACTTCAAGAAAAAAAACACATATATTTTTTTTTGTTTATATTCCGTTCAAGCATATGAAAAAGAGATTAAGAATTGCTTAAATGAGTTTAATAATAAATAATAAAAAAAACAAAATAAAAAAATATCAAAAGAGTTTGGAGAATATTCGAAATCTAAGGATTGATAAAATTTTGGAGAATTCGAAAAAAATTTTTGTTAGTTTTATTTTACCGTATATATTTAGGGACCCTCAACAAATTTTTTTTTCACAAAAAAGGAACTTTCCCATGGGATCAAAGAAAAAGCGCCGCCAAGCAGGCGATGAACTTGGCTCAGTGGTTAGCGTTGCGATCTTGCATGCAAACACTCGCAGGATCAATTCCGCTGGGGTGAAAAAATGGTGGTTAGAATTAAATTTTATGTGGGATGTATTTAAAAACATTATGGGGGAACTGCAAATAAATAATAACACTGATTTATTTTTAAATTTCATTAATTTGCTTATTTTTACACCGAAAATTGCTTTTGAGAAATGTTTTTCCAATAAAAAACAAATTGTGGAAAATTAGGATGTTATTAAACATTTTTGCCACATCCGTCATTTCTATCACATTTTGCTTGCTGCTTTTAATAAATGTTTTTAAATTGTTGCTGCTTGAAGAAGAATCAACTAATCGTCAAGAAAAGCTGTTCAAGAAACAATTTTTATAAAAAGAGAACATCGTCGAAGCTTTGATCACAAACTTTTTCTATCTTAAATTAAACTCAAAGCTTTCTTCAAGTGACTGCTGCTGATTTGATGTATAATGGTAAGTTTTTTTTGTATATATACATACATTAATATTTTTTACTAGTTGCATTATATCCACGTTGTTTTAGATCTCTCAAAATATCAGTGTTGCTTTTTATGTCAAAAGAATTATGAAGAATGAATGAAGAATTATGAAGAATGAATGAAGAATCTACAATGAATCTATCCGAACTCAAGGTACATATCACATTTCTTGAAGTTAAATGTGAAAAAATAACATTAGGAGATATATCAATTTTGCTGAATTACTGGTTTGTGTTTGTCTTACTGCATATATATATATATATATATAATATCTTATTTTATGTTTCAGATACTTCTGATGCAGAAAGAAAGCAGCGCCATCTTCAAATATCCGATATGATGATGCTTATATGTAATGATCAACAATTTGTTCAAAGAGTTCTTCAAGTTATTTAAAGATCTGTCTTCTAGAATATATGGTCATGGTGTTCTATATCGATGTTCCTGAATCATTGGTTCTTTTTTTTCTTAAAAAGATATATCATTATCTTTTTTTATATTTCACATCTGTACATCTATAATAGAAGATGAGTATGATCTTTTATATTTTTCTTTACTTTTTTGTTGTTTTTTTTTCAATATATACTTATAAATAAATTATTTTAAAAAAGTATTAAGCTCAAACAGCAGAACATTAAAATGTTACATGTAACGTGGGTCGTCATAGATGTTGTTGGCAGTTTGTTTTAACAAATAAACTTTAATTTTGTGAGTGTTTTAACAAGCAGAAAATATTATAACAAAACTTTAAATTTAAATTTATTGCTGGCGTTTAAAAAAATAGAGCAACATGGGCAGACTTTTGTTATTACTAATACACTGCCGTTGAGTTAATATTTATACAGAGAAAAAATAAAAAATTGTTAAATTAATGAAATTTAAAAATAAATCAGTGTTATTATTTATTTGCAGTTCCCCCATAATGTTTTTAAATACATCCCACATAAAATTTAATTCTAACCACCATTTTTTCACCCCAGCGGAATTGATCCTGTGAGTGTTTGCATGCAAGATCGCAACGCTAACCACTGAGCCAAGTTCATCGCCTGCTTGGCGGCGCGTTTTCTTTGATCCCATGAAAAACGGAAGTGCTCGCCGGAGAAAATTCATCATTCTTGCGCTTCTAAATTTAAATTTAAAAAAATGGAAGGGTTGTTTTCAGAAAATCCAGGAGTATCTGAATATATAAATTTTATTGTTTTTGGAAAAAATTTTTTTTTCGTTGAGGGTCCCTATATATATTCGTGGTAAGAGTTTTTTTGCTGCATTTGTTGCTTTCGAAAGCTGCTGCGCAAAATTTTTTCAACGCTGCTTTTTTTTTCTCCGCGGTTCCGTGCTTCTTCTTTTTTTCTTTCCTGATTTACATTTTCTTCACTTTTTACTATTCGTTTTTTGCCCTTTTATTGTTAAATAATATAAAGAAAATGTGACCATTGTTTTTTTTTACACTTTTTTTCTTCTCCCCCTGTTCTTGAGTCATTCATATATTTATGTTCCAACGACAACTTTGCTGTTATACATATTTTTTTTGCTCTCTCTCTCTCTCTCTCTCTCTATCTTTCTCCTGGGAAATCTGTTAAATGTTCACTTTTTTGCCTTGCTTTGCTTTCCTGAAATCCCCCCTTTTTTTATCTTATTTGTTGTTCTTTTCAGAGTGGCAAAACCGATAAACCAAAAAAGTGTCTATTGCTCACTTTAGTGTCATAAAAAAATCTTTCTACGACACTTTAAACATAAAAGTATTCCTAAAAAAAGCTATGCGGTCTCCGCTTACTTTTATCTCAATAATTCTTTTATCATATCTTCTTGGATGTAATGGTGAACGACGATCAAGAAGAAATACCAAAGATGGATGCGAAAGTTTAAATGAGGTAACATCTTTTACTTTTCAAAAAAACCAACTCTTTTACATCTTTTTAGATCTCTGGTGAAAAGATAAAATTTCCTCGAAAATTTCATAATGATTTTACTCGTCCATGGTTAAGAAAAGATTTGAATGCAAAAATATATGAAAGTAAAGCATTAACATATAATTGGTTATGGATGAAAGAGCTCAAAATTCGTGGTTTAAATGCAACAGTTGAAGATTTTTTAAATGTTCTTGAAAAATATGGTTGTCTCTTTATTCCCTATGGTGAAGCTGTCAAAAATATCCTTTTGGGAACCATTCAAACTATCAGCCCTTTAAAGATTGTCGGAGAATCAACATGTGAAATTTCAAAGGTAAACTTTTTTCAAAAGAGATTTTAAGATGATTTATGAGTTCCTTCTAGGTTTATCAAATTTGTGAAAGAGTATATGGTCCTCTTCGATGTGGCGCCAAGCCAACAGCTGTAAGTTTAAAAGTTTAAATAAATAATTTAAAAAATAGTTAAATTTAGCCATGGCATCGTGTAACCTTTGGTAACATCGATGATAATGAACGATTCAAAACTCCTATGGTTGATCCAGTTATTGTATCTACATGGAATTTAACGTTTAATCGTCCAAAAGTACAATGGGAATTTTCTGCTAATGCTGTTGGGTTATATGATAATACTGCTGGAGGCGTAGTACGTTTTAAATTTTAAATACATTTTTTTATAGATGAAATTTAATAATTTTAATGACTTTTTGAGTGTTTGTTTACTTAAGGCCAAATTTCCTAACATAAATTTTAATAATAATAATACTATTTTTAGTATCTTATTGACATGACTGGATTATCCGTAAAAGATATTTGTCGTCGAATAATTGTAATACCAGTTGATCCAGGAAATTTTACAAAATGGGCTGGTTCAAATCTTGTTAAAGTTATGAGATATTATAATCTTGAAGCTGATAACTTTATTTCAAAAGGCGGAGTTCAAAATTTTATTATTCGTACGGTTAAAGAACGATATTCTACGATGGTAAGTATTTTTTTTATTTGTTGCAATAACATCTTTTATGAAAATATTATTTATAGAAATTCCAAGAATATTACTGTAGATTTGTATATGATGGAATTTTTCTTCTTGCTGATTATGATCCATATCTTTCTGATGTTGCTGAACAAAATTTTACAACAATACCTGATGGACCAATTCCTCAATGTCGAGTTGTACATCCTGATTCAAGAAGTGCAAGAATTATTGGCCATATTAATACAACTTTAGAAGCACATTTTGGTGATTTTTGGCGTGATCGAATGCTTGAAGATTTAGGAATGATAAATTTTGTAAATATTGATGATTTGGTTTTTCTTGAAGGTGCCTCGACACAAGCGACATGGCCAATAATGCATGAATATGATTCTGATTATGAAAGTACAACAACATCTGAACCAACTGATGGATATCCTGGTAAGTGTAGTAATTGTTTTGGTGGTGGTAAATTTGAATTGTTAATGCTACTACGGAACTCTGATAATGTTTTTTCCATCAAACTAAACCCGTCCACCTTCTCATTTTTAGGTGATGACAAAGTTAATCCAGCAGAATTGACGCACTCCAATGTTAAAAGCGAAGATTACTATGATAATGACGAAAACAATTCCTGCAGCTTCGTCTCTTTTTTTATCGGTAAGCTTTTTGGAAATTGAATGAGGTGTGAAAAATTTTAATCTTTTTTATTTTTTTTTTCAGGCATAACATGCTTCATTGCTTTCAATCTTTTTTTTCTATAAGAAGAAAAAAATTTATCATTGATAAGAAAGAAATCGTCTTAAATCAAGCTTTAACTTTCAAAAAGATTTAAAGAAAAATGTCTCCGGTTTTAAAAATTTTGAGTCTTTGTCATTTTTTTATTGTTTTTAAGTTTTTTTATTTTTTTAAGTGGTGAAGAAAGTTGATGGATTCGATGAAGGTGTGAAGAAAAAGATTTATCTTTTGTTTGTTGTGTAAATATTAGATTTCAAAGAGGTTAACTTTTTTGACGTTTAAAAAAGATATATTAGCTTTAATCAAATTCATCAACTTCACCAAAACCTTTCTTTTTTGTTTGCAAATATCACGGGTTGATATTGGGATATCTCAATATCTAATTTTTTGTATTTATTTTGTCCATTTTTTTAGTTTTTAATTATCTTTTTTTTGTAGGTTATTTATTTGTGAGTTAGTTATATCCTAGGTGATATTATTAAAAATGATATTGTTGTTAATAAAAATTTTTATGATTTTTGTTTCCCTCATTTCTTTGGCATTATGTGATGAAACAGATGAAGGTACATTGCTCTTTGTTCAAACAATTTGGAGACATGGTGATCGAACCCCAACTGAAACATTTACATATGATCAAACTCAAACATGGAAAGAAGGCTGGGGAGAATTAACGGAAAAGGGAATGCGGCAACATCTAAATTTAGGAAAAAAGCTTCGATCAGTTTATGTTGATCATCATAAATTTTTAAGCTCAAATTATAAGAGTAATGAAATTTATGTTCGATCAACTGGTAAGGGATGATAGTGATAAAAAGCATGGTCGTAGATAGGGGAGGATTAAACGTGACATGTACCACTTGACAAATGCCTTTGATGTTTTGCCGATATCAGTAAAAGATCAAAGGCGGCTATTTTTAAAAATCGTTACCAATTCCAAATTTGACAAATTCCTTTGATCTTTCAGCAAACCTTGACAAAAGATCAAAGGCGGCTATTTTTAAAAATCGTTACCAATTCCAAATTTGACAAATTCCTTTAATCTTTCACCGAACAGTGACAAAAGATCAAAGGCGGCTCTTTTCAAAAATCACTACCAATTCTAAATTTGACAAATTCCTTTGATCTTTCACCGAACGGTGGCAAAAGATCAAAGGCGGCTATTTTTAGAAATCACCACCAATTCCAAACTTGACAAATTCCTTTGATCTTTCACCGAACAGTGAAAAAAGATCAAAGGCGGCTCTTTCTAAAAATTAAAATATCCATCTCAAAAATCATTCCCATCTACGGCTTTGATGATAAAAGTGTTAAAAATGTTTAAAATTGTAAAGGAATCTATCAGTTTTAGATGTAAATCGAACAATGATATCTGCAATTGCAAATTTAATTGCAATGTATCCTGGCCCTGAAGATCAAGCAGGGGTCACCTATCCAAATGTTCCAGAATGGCCAACATATAATTCTAGTGGAAAAAGTAAATTAAATCTTATAAAAAAATTATCTTTGACCTTAAACAAAATCAATAAAATTTACAGTTGTTGGATTTATTCCAATTCCAATTCATACTGTCAGTGATTTCTATGATTATAATTTAAATCCTGATTCAATTTGTCCCCGACAAGATCAACTTTGGAAGCTCGTTGAAGAAACTCCCGAATATCAAGAGGCAACAAAAAGTAATGCTGAACTATTCAAAACTGTTAATAGTTTAACCGGGCAAGATACAAATCTTACAAATCTTTGGCTGATCGCAGATGCATTAACAATTGAAGTATGTTTTTTTTATATCTTTTGAATTTAAAATTGTGATGAAATTTTGGGAGGCACATCGAATTTAGCGCGCAATTTTTTGATCCGATGTTTGGCAAAGTGTCTTTTTTTGCAAATGCGAATTGCGGGATTTTCAAATTTTTTATCGGAGCAAAATGCTGATTATTTTTTTGGCACTTTTAAAGAAAAACTAATGGCACCATTAAATTCTCCATGGTCGAAAGTCCAGATGAACCAAAAATTAGCATAAACGAAGACAAAAATTTTTTTCAGTGTTTTTTTCTTTTTTTTCAAAATTTCCTTCGAAAATTCAAACAAACTTAAATTGTTTTGGATTCGATGTTAATTCTCTCGAAGGAATTAAACTTTTGAAATATTTTAGAAAGCATGGAATAAAACATGGAATGAGGGAATTACAGATGAATTATATAGTCAAATTAATGAAACAAATGATTTAGTTGAATATTGGAATAATGGATTAAGTAAGTTTTTTTTTGCTACTATGGGCCTATAGCGGATTACCTCGAATTTAAAGCAAAAAAACGGTGCAATTTTCCAAGGCCGATGTTTGGCAAAATGTTTTTCAATGCCAAGAAAAAAACGGTTTTCGTTTTCCATTTTTTTCCAACAAAAACAGCAAAAGAAGTTTTCGGTTTGTTTCGTACTGTTTTTGTTGGAAAAAAGTTGAAAACACAAAAAAACGTTTTTTTCTTGGCAATGAAAAACATTTTGCCAGACATCGGCCTCGGGAAATTCCATGTTGATTTCGATGTGGGAAAAGAGATTATTTAAATATTGTTTTAAAATATAATTAAATACTTTATATATGCTAATTCTGACTAACATTAATTGCTAAAAATTATTTTTTTTATCCATAATTACAAATTTTATAACTAAAATATATAAAACATTAAAATTACCGTAACCATGCTTAGCATACTGTAGTGATATTAATTTTAATGTTAACTGATATCAAAATAAATTTTAAAATTTTTTAGAATTAAAAAAATATAAAGGAATTGATTTTTCAATAGAACTTCCAAAAATTCGTGGTGGAAGTTTGCTTTGGACAATTATTGATAATATGCAAATGAAGCTTAATTGTACACAACAAAATAATAAATATGCTTATTGTTCGGTTTATCAAAATTTAAAATATCATGCATATTCGGCTGTAAGTACTTTTGGGCTACAGTATCCATCTAATTAAAAAAAAGTTGTTAAAATACAGTAATTAAGTACATTTTATTTTATAGCATGATACAACTTTGGCGGCATTATTTTCGGTACTCGGATTTAGTTATACCAATTGGAATGAAGATGGATATCCACATTATTCTTCAGCAGTTTCAGTTGAACTTTGGAAAAAATTAGATGAAACAAATGTTGTTAAAGTACGTGTATACTGCAATTATTATACTTTTTTTCTTGAATTATACATAGGAGGCGGGTGTTTTGATACTATTTCAAAAAAATAATGGATGAACCTGATTTGCCTGATTTTTGGTTTGTTTTAACACGAAAATAGCTTCTTTTGGCTTCTCGAACTTTTTTCGGTGCGTGAAAAAGGTGGAAATGGAAGTGGAAGTAGACCGAGTGTGAAAAAGGTGGAAATGAGGGATAAAAAGGAGGGGGGGGGGGAAACAAAAATGGTTTATTTTGCTTATTTATAGCTAAAAATGGATTGCGAAATCTATGGTAATGTCAAATAATTGTTTGTACCTCCCTGATTTCGCAATAGTGTTTTTTTCCGTTTTATCTCCAAGTTATATATGTATTATATGGATTTAACACTGTGGAACACGAATTTCACATTTTTAAGTGCCTTTATAAAGCTCGTTTTTGAGATTTTTGATTTATATACAAAAATCACCTCCATAGTCAACAAATCAAAAAATACGGAAAAAAACACTATTGCGAAATCAGGGGGTGCAAACAATTATTTGACATTACCATCGATTTCATAATCCTTGTTTAGCAATAAATAAAAAAAATAAACCATTTTTGCTTTCCCCCTTCCTTTTTATCCATCATTTCCAACTTTTTCACACACCCAACTTTTTTCAGTGTTTTTTAGAAAGTTCGAGAAGACAAAATAAGCTATTTTCGTGTTAAAACAAAGCAAAAATCAGGCAAATCAGGGTCATCCATTTTTTTCGAAATAGTATCAAAGAGCCCGCCTCCATTTAAAACATTTTTATTCAACTTTTGTCTGACAACGAAAATATTTTTTCTTCTATAAATTACAGTAATCAAAAATTAATTTTTTATAGTTTGTTTACTTTCCATTAGCAAGTGATAATATGAATCATGATCAAGATGATATGGATATTCCAGCATGTTCAGGCCCCTGTACAATCGATTCATTAATGATAAATTTTGAAAAATTTCGACCTGAACCTGATATTGCAACGGTTCGTTTAATTTTTTTTAAAATTAGAAATTTAAAAATTGATTGTTGTTTTTTCAGCTTTGTAATACAGATATAAAACTTGTTGAAAATGCGGCAATTCAAAGAAGTCTAAATTTTTGGAATTTTGCAATTATTTTTGTTTTTGGTCTTATTTTTAAAGTTTCTGTTTAAATATTAATGCTACAAATTGTAATAATGTAATAATGTCATATAAATATATTTAATCATTCTTAACGTGTGCGAAATGAAAATTATTTTTACCAAAGCTTACTGTAGTTTTGTAATGGGTAAATAAAAATCAGTGTTGTGCAACTTTGAAAAAAAAAAGTTTAGAGATAGGCGTCAATCGTTGAAAACATTTTGCCAATAAAAAAAGTGATAATCGTTTTTTTCCTTTGTTTTCATTTTTTTTGTTGGAGAAAAATATTTTTTTCATTGTTTTTAAAGGGCAGAATCGTGGTAAGAAAAAAATGATTTTGGGAAAAATGCTAATCACTTTTATCATCAAAAATTTGTAATATTCTGAAGCATCTTTTTAAAATTTGCATAAACTTTTATTTATTTATTTTATGTAAATCTCCAAAATTGAAAGTATAATGTTAGCTCAAAAATGTTTGATAAAACACCGGATTTAACTGCCTATTTTTTAAAATCCTTTTTATTACAAATATCTCCAAATCCAATAAAACCAAGATAAAAAATAATTTGGACATTTTTGTTTTTTTAATATTTTCATTGCAGCTTTCATTGGATTAAGTTTTTCTTCGGCACTAAAAAATTTATCTGCAGATATATGATATACGGTAGTCAAATATGGCATTCCATTTCGGTCACAACCATAATAAGAACTGTCATTTCGAAATTTTATACTAAATTGTCGTCTTTTATCAATTCTTTGGACGCCTGCTGCTTCAGCTAGAATTCCCGTAAACAATGCATCTTCAACACTGATAAAATGATAATTTTTTGTTTGTTGTAAAATTTCTTTTATTGCTTCCGAAGTAATAATGTAAGATGGGCCATTACAGTAGGCGGGGAAATAGCGATTTGGAAATGCATATTTTGGGACATACCTAAAAAAGCAAATATTTGTTTCAAATTCTGCAAAAGTAAAATTTCGATTTGGGAGCGTCCAGACGTGACGTCACGGGTTTTATGGGTGGGTGGGGAGGGTAAGCTAAACGTGACGCTCCCGCTAAAAAGCATACAAAGATCAAAGGGCAAAGCGTGACGGAAGGGTGGGTGGGGTTCAAAATTTTCGATTTTATAGTGACGTCACGTCTGGACAATCCCTTTCGAAATATTGAAAATTTTGGGAACCTTGATATAAAAGCTTTGATAGGGCAATTATTCCCGGCTGATGTCTGGCAAAATGTTTTTCAATGCCATGCGAAAAAAAATTTTTTTTCTCTTTCATGGCATTGAAAAACATTTTGCCAAACATTAGCCCCCCAAAAATTGAACGCTATATTCGACGCAAAATCCTGATTTTCAGGATTTTTTTATCCTAAAACTTTTTGTTGAATCGTTGCGGGACCCAAAAAGTAAAAAAAGTATACACCCATTAATTTTCCTTAACTTATGCAAATTTTTAAATTTAAATAGCTTTTATATATCCTTAAATCTTACCATTTACTCGTTGAACCCCGATAAGGTGAATTAAAATACATAACAAATCCAAAGATAACTTTTCTAAAATATTTATCAGCTGTAATATCAAATTCCTCTCTAATCCAATACAGTAATCTTTCAACATTTACTGCACTATCATCATCGGCTTTTAACAAATAATTAATTGTTGGACAATAAAATTGTTGCCATTGAAATAATGCAAAAGTCTGAAAAGAAATAATTACGAATTTAAAATAATTAAAAAATTACTACTTTTAAAGTTAAATTATAATAAGAGTCTTCTAAATCTGTAATAATGAGATCATTAAAAGTTTCAGTTTCATTTCTATTTAATAACCGAATTGTTGAATTCGTTGTAAAACCAATAATAAATCGATAAATTACTGTAGATGGCTAAAATGAAATGTGAAAAATACAAAAAATTCAAAACTACAGTACCCTGTTAAAACTCCTAAAACCCCCCTTAAAAAAATGTGATACTTACAATTTCCGCCAACCATGAATTTCGAATTTGCATTCGTTGTTTAAAATTTTCAGGTCTTGAAGGGATAATTATTAGCAAAACCTTATTTTTACATTCCGCAACAATTCTTTCATCACTTTTAATAATATGATATTTTAATTTTAAATCTTTAAAATTTATTACAAATGTTTCCATTCTTTTTCCCAAATCTTCAACAGCTATTTTTGTTTCATTAAAAATATTAGCATTTTGGGGAGGTGAAAAATTTGCATAATCTTCGAAATCAA
>OZ038359.1:21467495-21496823 GCA_964035985.1 Panagrolaimus superbus
AAAGTCGGGGACGGGGAATCCCCGACTTTCGATTTTTCCCTCCCCGACTTCCCCGGCCGGGGAAGAAAGTAGTCGGGGACGGGGAACGGGGATCCCCATTCCCCGAAAATATCTCGGGGAGAGGTAAATTTTAGGAAAAATTTCCTCATTTTTCCAGTAATGAAAATACAAATGGCTCATATTAAATCGTTTTTTGGGATTGGGCATAGAATTGGTTGGAATTTTCGCGAATTTTTATCTTTTTTACAGAATTTTAAAAAATGTAAAATTAAGGAATTTTTTTCGGGGAAGAAAGGTGTCGGGGACGGGGAACCGGGGATCCCCGAAATTCAAAATTTGTCGGGGACGGGGAACCGGGGACGTCCCCGTCGGGGATATCCCCGGGGATCCCCGACTTTAGGGGGGGGACGGCAACCCTACCTTACAGTAGTGTTTTCAATGAAAAATTTTTTAATAATTTTATAGAATAATTTTGAAGATCAAAGTTGGATGTCTCAAACTCAAGATTTGCTGAATATTCATACTCAAGCTTTGTTGGATAAAAATATGACTGTTTCTGAAACATTTGTGATTAAATTAGAGGTATGCCTTTTTTTGTTATTTGTTTTTGGTGTGTTTTTAAAATTCCACGAATACCGTAATTTTAAAAACTTTTTTGTTTTAGCCTTTTTCAACATTACCGTATTTTGTTTGCACGTTTGTAACTTTAACTCTTTCAACAATTTGTTGTATAATAATTATTGCAATTTTAACATATTTTTCAATTGATAAATCTGATAACCATCTCTTGGATAAAATACATCAATGTTCAGAAAATAAATTACAATTTGAAATTAATCGACTGTAAGTCTGTTTTTTTAATAATTCATTAAAAATACATTTTTTTAGTGAAAGAAAAGCAAAAACTTTACCCGCAAAAGAAAAAGAAGTATTTTTGCTTCCATTTGTTTATAGCAAAGATTTACCACAAAATGATGGAAGAGGAGATTCTCAAAATCTTTCAGTTGAACCAAAGAAAACTTAAGAATTAATTTGTTTTTGTATATGTTTGATTATCAAATTTAATGTTTATTTATGTTACTTTAATTATTACTTTTTATTAAAATGGTCAAAGGATCTTTTTATAAATTTAAATTGAGTTTTTTGTTTGTTTTGAAAAAGTGGTACGGCGACACTTTGCGGAACTCTTTTTTCCCGCGTTCAGCAAAAGGGGACGCTTTGCGGAATAATTTTAGGTATAGAATGCCAAACATACAGAAATTTTAAAAAATTTTAAAAATATATTTTGAAGTAAAAATAAAAAATAAAAGTACAAAATCATAGAATACAAAACATTTAATACAGTTATTTGAAGGAGGTGGACTCTTTGCTACTTTTTGTCAAATAATTGCTTTTTGAATTTCGCGCGCCATAGTCGGGTATCAAGAGAACCTGATTTCCTGCATTCTAACACGAAAATATTTCCCCGAGGAAAAAAATTTTTCTATTGAATTTTTTTATGGATATATAAAAGCTATGCATTTTTGTTCTATATGCCGATTTTTTATCCTTTTTTTGTTATTTTTTTGGGGTGATGTGCATAGGGAGTAACCGGAAGCATTCGTACCTGATTCCTTGCCAAAGCATCGAAAAAAAAGAAAAATCTTTAAATAAACACATCAAGTGACATAACTTTTTTGTCGGCACTAGTTATTTTTACACGAAAAAATCATTTTTATTGTTTTAGTTCTGTAATACCTTACAAGGATCAGCTTTATTAATTGTTTTAAAGTCATATCACCGATGAATCCGAAATTTCGAGTTACATCCACTTTTAAATCACATATAATTTAAACCCATCCCCAGTAATGTTACACCCAAAAAAACTGCAATGGAAACTAGAGTTTTATAAATACTTTATTATTAAACAAAAAAATTTAATACAAACAACAAAAACTTCAAAAATATACATGCACAGCGATCTGTTGAAGCATCGATAACCGATGCTTCAACAGATATTTTCTTCTGTTTCTCCATCACATTTTTCTTCTTTCTTCAGCATCAGAGATCTAAAAAAAGGTATCATTAGTTCAAAGCAGATAAAATACATAGTTTAACTGACCTGGTTATGCCAAACTTACCTGGTTCATCCATCCATTACTGCCACCAGATCCTAAAACAGTAAAACAGACAAATAAAAATATCGAAACATTTCATTATCGAATCACGAAGAAAAATAACTTTTATAATAATTAAAAACAGCAAAGATATCACCATAACAAATTTCGCGATAAAAAATGACATAAAAACTGATAAAAAAGCAATATATAAAACAAAAATGCATAGCCTTTATATATCCGAAAAAAATTTCAATAGAAAAAAAATTTTTCTCGGGTAAATATTTTCGTGTTAGAATGCAGGAAAATCAGGTTCTCTTGATACCCGACTATGGCGCGCGAAATTCAAAAAGCAATTATTTGGCAAAAAGTAGCAAAGAGTCCACCTCCTTTGAGTTATTAATTTTGTTTAATATATTTTTTTAAACCTTTTACATTATTTTAAATTCTGGAATATAGGATTTTGTTGAGAAAAAGGAAGAAACAAGGGTAAAGAAGGTAAGTTTATTCATCAAGGTATGTTTGATTCTCGGATATTACAGTGATTATACAGTAGATAAAAATGTGCCATAGCTGTATTAAGTTGTTGCTAGGTTTATTTCGTTAATCTATAAATGTTTAAGGGATTGAAAGCTTCATTTTTAGATTTTGACATATAATAACGAAGAAAAGATGGAATGTTCTTCAATGTTTGATAATGTTTGTGGATGTTGGCAAAAATGGAGAATTTACTTTCTTTAGCTATGTAATGTTCTTGTTGAACTTATAGCTATTGCTTATAATTTTTGGTGAAGTATAAATTTTGTTTTTCAAATTTTTGCATATATGGATTAGATGGAGCAAGTAAGTTTTTTTATCAAGGTATTTGTTTTTGAGATATATTATTGAAGTATTTATGTTATCAGTTACTTTATTCTAGTTTATTATGCTTTTGTTGTTAACCTATTAATGAAATATGAGTGTAGTTTTTAATTTTTAAGTTGTTAAACAGAATTGATGATCGAAGTATTCTATTTTCTGAACAAAATTTGAGTCTTAAATTATTACTCATATTAAAATCTTGCTTATCTGGTTATTCTACAATTATATTATGAACAAAGAATATGTATTTTATGTTATGGATGGTACCAGAAGAGGGCAAGTTTTTAATCATTTTCAGATCAATGTTAATATATATGGTTTTGGAATCTGAAAAATTAATTTTATTTTTTGATAGTACATGTTTGGGTATGTTTATATTTGATTATGTTTTTTTTATCTTCTTGAGGTGTAAAAGGGTTTACACTGTAAGCCTTTTTACATTTCATTTAAAAGGTTTTGCAGGCCTTGCTGATGAGTTTGCCCAACTGCAAAACCTCTAAAACATTTTTTAATAGTAGCACGTAAATCGTCCAAGGATGAGGGTTCGAAACGTAGTGCATTTTCCGATTTATTTAAAATCAGAAAGCCGAAAAAGAAGGCTTTCTGACATATTATTGTGATTTATTTTTTACTTTTATTATTTTATTTGTTAATTGTATGTAAATATGTATTTTTAAATAAATTATTTTTTAAATATTTATTTTCTTATCGCATTTGGGGTGAATTTTAAGATAAGGGAATTACAGTAAGCATTTGTATAAACAAAGAAATAAATCAGTTTGAAAATTTAACAGTTGCAATAAATGTTTTTAAATTAAAATTTAATTTCAATCGTCAGGTTTTGAAATGTTCATGTTTTTTAGTCAACAGCTTTTAAGAGTTTGTATACGGTATTTGGAAAAGAGTATGATTAAAGTAGGAAAATTTGCAAGTTTTCTACATTTAAAATTTAAAAAAAGAAAGAATGTTAGAAAATTGCAATACTGTCAGTATAATCACAAGTAAAAAAAGTATTATTTTTATGAATTCAATCACTGCAATTCTAAGCTCATATATTTCAATTTTACCTGATGGCTTTAAATAGATAACATAAATATTTTTAGCACAACTCTAACATGCCACAAGGTTTTTTTATCAGCGGATGAAATTTGCGTACTGTAACTTCTTAAATTTTTAAAAATAGTTCAAAATTTTTTAAAATGAAGTTTGAATTTTTTTGGCACTTCTATTTCGTTAAAAAAATGTGGTTTTTTGTTGTCTGCAAGCGGAAATGAGACTTGATAATTTTAGTTCCGACCAAAAAAGGAAGATTCGATGCATTGAAAGATAAAAGTCTAGACAAAGTTTTGAACAAAGGCGGAACAGAAAGCTTCAACTTTGCTTCCTTGTTAGGGATATTAAAGCTTTTTGCTTTCTAAACTTGAACCAACAATATCATATTCATCGAGGATTGATGATGCAATGAAAGTCTAGACAAAAGTTTCCAAGTAATACAAGAAGGCGGGAATTATTTTTTGCTCTTAAGAAAGCTGTAGACTTTCCGACATAGCTTTGCAGCCTAAAATCACTTACAATTATATGCAAGCTAGTTCGATATTTTTTCCTTTACTTTTCTTACATTTTTTTGAAAAGTTCCAATAAAGTTTAGTTAATAATTTAGTGCCAAAAAAAGTTAACAATTTTAAATGAATTGTGTTTAGTCATTATTTTTTTCAGAAAAGTTTTAAAGTTTACTTAAAGAGTTTGATTGGAAAAAAACAAGTTAAGCATCGGTTCTTAAACTCGTGCAACGAATCAGTTAACAATCTGCAGAAGTTTTAACCGTTTGATTTTTAAAAAATGAATAAAGGTCATTTGCGCCATCTATAGTTTAGCAAGTTAATTAAGTAACTTTTTAAAATTGTAAAATATACAACAAATTACTCGATATTGTTTAAGTTACAGTATATCTATATTTATAGCTGACCCAATGTTGACCATATTAATGAACAACTATTTTACCGGTTCACAAACTGTTATAGCAATAAAACATTTTTAGATGTCGACGAATAATCATATCCCTCAAAAATCAAAACAGATATTCAAAGATAACTCTGATTCATCTGATCGCTTTAACAATATCAATTTGAACCATGGCATCAAACATCCATCTTTTGAAACTGTGATTTCTAAAAGTGTACTCAAAGATCGAAAATCAAATGGTATGTTTTTAATATAATAAATTGAAAATATTAAATGGGCCGACGAAGTTCGATAACGTATAAGCATCTAACATTTTATTTTGAGGGAACTAAATTATTTTGAAACAGGGATGAATGGAATAATTATAGAATTTGTTTTTTTCGACTTTTTCGGCAAAAATTAATTAAAAACGTGATACAAGGAAGATTTAAAAAATTAAAACATAAAAAAATTATACTGTAATATAATTGTGTTGCTTACTCTTTAATTCCTAATCTCTGAGTTTTTTAAATCATGACCCAGATCGTAATGAACGAAAAATAAGAATAAATAAAAATAAAATGTACTTTTGTAAAAATTATTTTAATAATACTAACAAGCAAAATTAAAATAAGAAAAGTGTCCTGTTTTTTTGTAAAAAGAGTATTCAGTAGTATTAAAAAGGCAACCGAAAAATATGATAAGTTTCTAAAATAAATGTCCTTCTTATTGTATATTTGGAAAATAGAAGTTATGAAGTGAGGGGAAATCTGCAAAAAATGTGTGATGGAATCATCAGACTTATGTGTAGGATTCCAGAAGCCTCCAAGGGATTGTCCAGAAATCACGTGACCAAAAAATTGTCATTTTTAATCCCCCCTACCTTGTGATCGGCCGTGACTTTTTCGTTTACCCCAAATGAATTAAATTCGAAGAATTTAAAAAATATTTAAAAAAGCATATGAATTTGATAATTCATTAATTGAAATACTATCTTCAATTGTTTTTTTTGTTATAGTAATATAAAAATTAATTTTGTTAATATCAAAAACTGATGAAATTAATGCATAAATGAAACCCCTCCCCCTCTCTTGGCCACGTGATTTCTAAAAATAGTTAATATAAAAAATTTACTTTTATAGTTATAGGTCATGTTGAAAATGTTTCAAAAATAACGGATTACTCCAAAACTTCACCTTGGAAAGCACAATCAACAATTGAAGGTTGTTTAAATGGAGATACCAAAAAGCATGAAGGCAAAAAAGCTGAATCTTGTTTGCAAAAAACGAGTACATTATCGCTACATATTGCTGCCTATGAGAATGCCATTGAAGCTTCTCATTCTGATAAACAAACTTGTGTCAAGTTTCAAGTAATAATTTAAAATTTTTATAACTAATAATGTTTTAAAAATTGTTACAGGGTTCATTTGAATTTCCTAGACCAGGGGAAAATCAAGTTTCAAAGCCAGAAGTTATGCAATTTAAGGCTTCCCAAAAATTGCTTAACCCAAATAAAGAACAACATGACGGTTGGTTTTCATATCATCATTAATTATGTAAAAGAAAAAATATTTTTTAAGACTCAAAAATACTTCGTGTTGAACCTGTAAATCCTTTGGAAAGTTCACCTCCGAAACAAAATGTTATGGCAGTTCGAGATGAATATCCTCCTCAACCACCACCTGGGTTTGCACCTCGGAGCTGTCCACCACATCAACAGTATGCTCCACCACCACCTGGTTTCGCACCTCGAGGAATTCCACCGCAATTATTTCCTCCTCAATTTGCACCTCCACAGCCAGGGATGTGTTACGCACCTCAACAGTTGTTTTTTATCCCACAACTTTATTACCCCCAATATCCACAATTACACCAATTTCAACATCTTCCACAACATCCCCAACAACATCTTCAACAACATCCCCAACAACATCCCCAACGACAGCTTCAACAAAATCCTCAACAACATCTTCAACAAAATCCCCAACAACATCTTCAACAACATCTTCAACAAAATCCCCAACAACAGCTTCAACAAAATCCCCAACAACATCTTCAACAAAATCCCCAACAACATCTTCAACAACAATTTCCAATTTATTTTGTGCCTTCACAACAACAAAACGCAACAATATCAGTGCAACAACATCAAGCACAGTCGAGTCAACAGTTAAAAGTCCTTCCAACACCATCTTTTAGCGATGATCATAGTGTTAAACTTCAGCCAAGTGATGAAGTCCAACAAAATGCTTCCACACCACCAAATGAAGCTTCATGTGTTGTTTCTACAATAACTTCTGACACTCTAAATGTATCAAAAGCTTGTCCGCAGAAGTTCGAACAAATTTCAACAATGGTTTGTTCCTCTAAAACTAATCATTCATAGGTTATTTTGTCATTTCAGACTTCCATAACAATGGCACCATCAAAATCAAAAGATATAAATTGGGATCATGAAGAAGTCGCTAAACTTCTCATGGATAAGGTAAAAGATCTTCCAGAAGCTTTATCATATCGACAACTCGCTGGGGCAACCAGTAAAATTCTCAGCAGAAAAATTGTTCATACAACAATTCAAAGCCGAATTGAAAGTTTGAGAAAGGGGAAAACTCGAAGGCAAATGAAAAAGGATAAACAAACTGTAAGTTACACTTTCATTTTTTACTGTAACATTTTTAAAAAAATTTTTGAGAGCATATCCGAAAAAATGTTGAGCACAGTAAAATATCACAAGAATATTTTTAATAATGTGATCAAATTCCAATGAATTTAATAGTTCACACAGGGGTAAGCAAGAGAAAGCCACATAGTTGTTTTTATTAAAATAATGAAATTCGACAATTGTTAAAAATTGGGGAGATATACGGTAAGCAGTGTTTTCCCGTTTCCACTTTTTCCGATTCAATTCCGATTCCTAATTTTTTTGGAGATTCCATCGATTCCTTCTTTTTTCCTCCATTTTTACAAAAAAAATTTATGATAAACAAAAAACGACTTAATTTTTTTAAATTAAATTAAATTTATTACAAGCCCGATCACTTTCCGTACAAAAAAAAACAAGTTTTAAAAAACATACATTATCAATTAATTAATTAATAATAAAAGATGAAGAATAACAAGTTACAGTAAGAAAATTTACAAGAAAAAAAAACATCGATAATGATTTAATGAATTTTTAACTTTAATTTTTAGAGTATAAATCAATTAAGGATAGTGAACATGACTTCTTTAAAAAAATAAGTAATTTTTAATGAATTTTTAGCAAAACAAACCAAATTTTATGGAATCTTTTCTTTTTTTCGATTCTTTTTGATCCTCTCCTTACAAGGAATCGGTATTGGAATCGGAATCGGGAAAACAGTGACGGTAGGGAGACAAATAAACAATTTTGTATTAAAGGAGGCTAACTGAAATTTGATTTAAATATAAAAAGCAGAAAAAATATACGTTGCATTTTATAAGTTATAAAAACAGAGAAATAAATAAGCATTTGTTTACCCTTTAAAATTTTCAGGCAAAAAAACAAAAGAAAGGAATTGTTTTGATCAAAGAAGCAATAAAAACGTTGAATGATTTGGCCGCTAATTACAGTATTAACCCTTTTGGAAGATCTACAGCTCGTTTCCAACCACCACCTAACACATGGATTGTTCATGATAAAACACCGTCACCCAGTCCTCCTGAATCAACCAGGCATTCTTCATTTGGTTCACCATTTAACTCATTTACTTCACCTACAAAACCTGAAGAAAAACAACAACAATTTCCAACAGAACCATCATCCCCCTCATCGCAAACATCTATACCTGCTGGAACACGACCACAATCTCTTTCACCGCCAATATCTCTATCATCGCAAATGCCCAAACCCAAAGTTAGAACAGCTGACTGCATGAGAAATGGTCTTACAAATCGATTAACGAAATGTATTTTAATTGATGATAGAGATGTTACTTATCAATATAGCTATCAAAAAACTGTGAAAGGTACAGATCATTATTCATGTTCATATTGTCGGAAACATGGTCATCCATGTTCAACTTTAATCATCTATGCAAATGGTGAAGCGAAGAGTAGCAGTCATCATCCACTATGCGATCCACCAACAAAAGCAGCTTCAACAGCAGAACAAGCAGTAAGAAGAGGACGTCTTTTAGCAGCAAATGGAACTGCTGGAGACGCTGCTTACTTTGAAACTTTCAAAGATTGCAAAGAACGTGGTGTTGATATTCATCTTAAACCATATGCATTTCACCGCAAGCAAATTTGCAGGTGGGCAAGACGAAATTATGCACCAAGTGCAATGGGATACATCAATAAAGAGTATCACACACTTTTTGCTGATGATACCGAGTGGCTAGATTATGATGATGGTAATTTAACGATTTTTGCCACTGACAGAAGTTATGCTGCATTAGCAAAATGTCGGATTGCTGCTGCAGATTCAACCTTTTCAACTTCTCCTACAGGTGTTGATCAAACATTTGTTTTGCATGGCTTTGTGGAAAATGAAAAAGGTGGTGAATGGGTTCCACTGATAATGGCTCTGATGAAAAACCGTGATGAAAAATCTTATCAAAAAATCGCTGATCAAATTAAAGAAGCCTGGGAACGTTTGAATGTGAAACCTGAAATTGAAAGGCTTCACTTGGATTATGAAGCAGCTGAAGGAAATGCTTTTAAAAATTTGCTTGGTGAAGATAAAATTTACGGGTGTTTATTCCATTATTCGCAAATTATCCTTCGTCGGCTTACAAAATCTCTTTATCAAGCTTATTGTATGGTAAAAGGCAATGAACCAGCACCATATTATCGTACCATCAGAACTTGGATTCGAGCAATTCTCGCACTTCCCCTGTTACCCCATGATCACGCAGTATTTTTGTGGAATAAACTTTTACATCTTATTCCTCGGCGCCCTGAAGGAGTTGCGGAAGCTGATTGGCCAACTGCCGATTTATTGGAATTATCCGATTATGTTACGAAAAATTGGATTCAACGCGATGATAATATGTGGAGTTTTTTTGGATGCGGCAGAACCAAAAACACTAATATTTGCGAAGGTTATCACAGTGTTATGAGCAAGCGGTACAAACACAAACCAACACTCAGTGAATTTTTATCGAAACAACAAGTTGAATTTACCATGCATGACACAAGATTGAAACAACTTGAAGCAAATCATGATGTTAAACCACGTGATATCAAATATGAAAATTTACAATATCAACTTGAAAATTATGAGGCTGGATATCTTAATGCTTATAATTCAGCAACAACTGATGCTCAAAGAATTGGTACAATGTACACCTTTATCAGAAAAGCTTCATATTTGCTTCATGATGTGCGCAATAAAAGTGGTAAAACAATGAAAAGCCAAAAGCGGCAAGCAGTTGATGATTTAAGAAAAAAAGCCAATGATTCATTTGTTTGGAAATCTGATTTAAACTATTCAAAGCTTGGCCCATCATTTGATATTATTGATTCAATTGAAAAATCTTTAATTGCTGAAGGTGATGATGACAATGATTTCGAAATGACTGAAAATCCATTTGCTGATGATGATTTTATTCCTGATGAATCAATTTTAAGTTTCAAGGAAATTAAAAATTTGACTCCTCCAACTGATATGAATGAATCATTGTTAGAAATTGATAAAACTGAAGATATTGCTGCTCATCAAAGTGAAAATGTATTGCTTGATTTATCATCTCAATTGAAAACAAATACATATGTTGGTGATGACGGCTTCATTTATAACCCTGGAGATGATATTCCTGAAAAAATTCATTTGGATCGCTTGAAAGGAAATCAATGGTTGGATGATGTTATCATTATGGAATATTTGATGCGATTTATTAAAGATGATCCTCGATTAATTTTGGTCGATTCAATTTCATGGAGACCAGATTTTGTTGCTAACAGTTGGGGACAACAGCGAAGAAATCATCGACTCCCTACAATTCCACGATATTCTGATGATTGGGAATTTGCGATATTTCCCGTTAACTTGGATAATAATCATTGGACCCTTGCAATTTTAGAAAAAGCAACATCAACAATTACTTATTTTGATCCTTTACATGGCGCAATTCCTTTTAATCAACTTAAATTATTATTGAAATATAGCTCATTGCTTACTGGCCGGGATTGCATTTACCAACCAGCGCCATTCAATACCTACTCAAGACAACAAGATGGGTATAACTGCGGTGTATTTATTTGTATGATTGCTAAAAATTATTTCCTTGGAGCACCTTTTTCTTTTTCAAACAAAGATACGGTCAAATGGAGAAATGATGTTTATCATTGGCTTTATGAAAAATATTATGGCAAAAAAGCTACGGTTGCAGAAGTTAGATTAAATTGAAAAAAAATTTGTTGTAATTATTATATTTTCGGGCTTTAAAATTTAAACTATTATTTGAATAAACTTGTTAAATACGTTACTCATAATAAAATACAGTTTTAACTTATTGCAAAAATTAAGTACAAATAGAAAAAAATTAGGCAAAAATAAAAAAATAAAGGGGGGCTAAAAAGAGACTAAATTTTAATTCGACAAAATAAATATTAAGCAAACTTTGGCTTTTTTTCACAAAAATAAAAAGACGGAAGAAAAGTATATTTTTGAACAAAATAAAGTGTCGAATAGACGAGCAATCATCCCAAAAAAGGATGTTTATGTCGGCAATATAAAAGCTTTGCCCACTTTTTAGCAAACAGATGTTAGTTCAATGAATTTTAAACTAAAATGTTTTCGAATCGTTCGAACAAACAAATTTCGAAACGACCAAACATTACATTCTTTTCAATACAGTAAATCTTGTTCATTTTATAAATAATTAATTTTTTAATCACCGGCATAACAATAAAAGAGAGAGACAGTCACAATTATTCGCTCCAAAAAAGATCCGATCCTTTTTTGCAAAAAGATAAAAAAAAATAATGAATGTTAAGATATAGTTTTTAGCATTACCATAAAAAATACTACTTATGCAATGATTTAAAAAAATTTTACATTTCTTAAAAATAACATTAAAACCATAATTTTACTTAATAATCTATTAAGGTAAAACTGAGGTTGATTGTTTATATTTATGTTCTACATATAAATAAGTATTCAATTTTTCAATCATTAAAATTTTTTAAATATATTCTGCAGTTTTTTCTTGTAATAGCTCTTTATACAAACTTAAAATTATTGAAAAATATAATATATGACAGAATATCAAAAATTTCTACAAATTTATTATGTGGATCACAATGTGCATTTTTTTGTAAATAATTAAATTTAAATGTTTATTAAACATTCTTTGTGTTTAAAAAAAAATTGAGCAATTTTTGTACTGTGAGAAAAAAAATTTTTTAGTGTTAAAAAAAAGTACTTAGTGCGTACTCAAACAATAGCACTTATGTGTCCGTGTGGCCGTACGGTCAGAGATAAGTGTACGAACGTACACTAAACGTACATTTCCGCAAAACGCGACCAGCCCGAAAAAGTTAGGATGAAATATTTGAACCAAAAGTTTTTAGTTCGAAGAAATTCCATTTTTTGGCAAAATGTGTGCAAACGTTTTTTTTTTATATTTTTTTTTCAAGCTGCTTTTTTTTGCGATTTTACAGATGCTACTTTTAATCATCTGAAATTTCTCAAAGATTTTATTGCTTTTATTCAAGATTCTACCGAGTTTTGGCTTCACTGCTTTTATTGCTTTCAACCCACATTCATTAAGCTTATTTTTCAATAAGTTTTTTGAAGAGATTTTTTAAATTTATTTTTCTTTAAGCTGTTTTTTTTATATTGAGATTTATGGACAAACAAGAGTTATGATGATCCTGTTTTTTTTGGCCTGGCCCTGGCCTCGAGAATTGTCGAAAAGCCTTTTTCCATCTTTTTACGAGATTTTAGCAAAAGCCCAAACAAACATAGAATTTTGCTGTTTTAAATATTCTGATGCAATCTCGGGTGGAGGTATCTCTGATTTTTTATAATTTCTCGTGAAATACATTCTATTTCTTTCAAATTTTTTATGTTTTTTAATTATTTTATTTTATAGATCAGATATTCGAATGCATAAAGGGGTATATGGCGCTGGATTAAGTAAATCAGGTGCATTAAGTATACGGTACCTAGTTGAAAAGCGTACTGCACCAGAATCAATTCTTCGTCCATTGAGAATTGGATTTTGTAATTCAAAAAAGATAACAAAAATTGCTGCTGGATGTGGATTTTCACTCTTTGCAAATAATAATGAACTCTATGGATCAGGATTAAATAATTTTTATCAACTTGGTGGTGCTGTAAATGATAGAAAAATTGATAGGTTTGTTTTTCTTTCAGTTGTTACCAGTTTCTAATGTAGAAGTGTTTTTAGAAGTGAACAATATTATATTGGTGGAAAGAAAATTGCGCTTCCAACAGATTCTGGAAAAATTCTTGATATTGCTGCTGGACGACTTCATTGTTTAATTTCAACAGAAAATAAAATTTATGCATTGGGCAACAACTCTCATGGCCAATGTGGGCAAGATCCAGAAAAGCATCAATTTGTTACTCATAATCGTGCAAATGATCAACTTTTAAATATTTTATTACCAGATAATGCAAAGGTTGTAAAAGTTCATTGCACTCTTGACACCTCTTTTTTACTTCTAAATGATGGCCGAATTTTATCATTTGGTCTTGGAGAGGATGGACAAACTGGAAATGGGATAAAAGGTAAAACGTCATGGATTCCTCAAGAAGTTGGGGGTGATATTAAAGGTGAAAAAATTGTACGAATTGGTGGAAGTGCCGACACTTTATTAGCTGCAAATGAAAATGGTATTTATTTATATTTTTCTGAATTTTGTTTTGAAGTATATAATTTTATAGGTGATTTATTTGCATGGGGTTTAAATGAATATGGTCAACTTCAAATAGTTACAGATGAAATTCAAGTAGATTATCCTCGGCATTTAGCTTTTAAACTAGGTTCAATTGTTTCTGTTGGTGCAACGGGTTCATCATGTATTATTTCAAACAGTGATGGACTTGTTTATACATGGGGAGCACAAATTTTGGGACTTGGTCCTGAAGTTTCTTCAATTCCTCGGCCGATGTTACTTGATCCACCATTATTTAGTTCAGTAGTAAATGAAGATGGAATTGTATCTCGAGTCTTCTCGGGTTGTTATTCTATGGGTGCTCTTACACATGGTGGAAATCTTTTTGTCTGGGGTGTTAATCGATTTGGGTCCCTTGCATTGGGACATTCAGATGATCAATTTTTTCCTTTTCAAGTTTGTTATTACTTTTTCTCTATTTTTTAAAAAATAAACTAAAAATATTAATTTAGGTCTTTCTTCCTGAGCAAGTTAGAAATGTGTCACTTGGCCCAGATCATAGTCTTTTTATTACGGTATAATATATTGTTATGTTTGAAAAAATTGTTAAATAAAAAAGTTCAAAATTGCTTAAAATTTGACGACTCAAATGAATGATTTATAAATTGTTTTTTGCGTAAAAACAATTTTAAATGGTGGTTTTTGTTTTGATTAAAAAGTTTCTTTGAATCTTTAAAAATATATCTTACATTTTTCATTCATAAAAATATTTGAAATGTTTCGAAACAAATTTTAAAAGAACAAAATTTTTTATAAAATTTTAAACTGCAATTTAGTTTTAAATGTTCAGATTTTACGTGCGTTTGACGAATCAAACAATAAAAGACAATTTTTTTTAAAAATGTTTATTTTTTTAAAGTCTAAAAAAAGTGAAAATAAAACTGGTTTATTGAAATATCTTTTTTTTAAATTGACCGATATAAATTTATCAAAGCTTTTTTTAGGTGATTAATAAAGTTAAAAAGTGATCTTGATCAGAGTAGAAATTTCAAAAAATATGTAGTTTTAATTGGCTAAAAAATGAATGAATGATTTGAATTCGGCAGATTTAAAATGCATTTATACAAAATTGAGTCATTTTTTTATTCGGCGTAGTCGCTCGGCGAAAAAATATGTTGAGATGAAAGAAAAAAAGAAAGAAAGAAGCGATAAAAAACACAAAAAATTATATTGAGGAAATATGTATGTTTTTTGATTTGTAACACTTCTTTGTTAATTACCAAAAAATATATATGTGGTTTCTTAAAAAAAAGTTAGTGTCTCATCATTAAAGAAATGGTTTCAAGGTTTTAGGGGTTTTTAAAAGAGCCAATTTTTCAATGACGTCTTTTTTTTCTCGAAGAGGAAGAAAAAGAAAAATGGTTTAATTTCTTTTCAGCGATCACCAAAAAAAAGTTTTTGTTCACCACAAAAAATAAACAGTTTTTTGACCAAAAAAGTAAAGAAAGGTTTTTATTTATGATCATACAAAAGAGAGGAAGGAAAAAACTCATGGCTGATGTGATCTGATAAATTTGGCGAATTAAAAAAACACTTTTAAAGGAGCAAAAAAAAGAGTATTTAAAGGAAAGTTAAATGCCTTACAAAATATCACAATTGAAAAAGTTTAAACTGTTTTTTTAAAAATAAATAAATATGAAACTATTAATTGTTTTTGTGGCTTTGGCATTTATTGGAGTTGTTGCATTTGCGCAAGATTCATCTTTGACGGATTCAAGCGATAATAATGGAAATGATGGAAAAGTTGAAGCACAACCAGAAATTGTTGAAATTCAACAAGATGAGTAAGTTGTTTTTTTCTGAACAGTAATAACACACTTTTTTTCAACTTTTATGTTTGAAAAAAAGTTTTAATTAAAGTTTATTAAATTGTATTATTTTAATTATTTTTTAGTAGTAACGCTCGGGTAAAACGTTGGGGCGGATATGGATATCCAGGAGGATATGGAGGCGGATACGGAGGTGGATATGGTGGAGGAAGAACAGTAATAATTAAAAAAATTATTATTCGCCGTCCTGGTTATGGAGGCGGATATGGCGGTGGATATCCCTATTATGGCAAATAATTTTTTAATCCCAGTTTTTGACTTTAATAAACTTTTTATTGAATTCTTTATCTTTTTTAATGTAAAAAATGCTTTTTAATAAATTTTGTATTTAAATAATCAGGTATTAATTTTTTTAACAATTTTAAACATTTTATAAAAGTTTTTTTCGAAAATTCAGTTGCTTGAAATTTGTTTAAACAATTAACCCTAAAAAATGATGAAATATATAGGGTTTTGATTAAAGGGTTTCATGTTTTTTTAGAATCGTTTTGAATTGAATTGGCTGAATGATTATTTTTATTTTCCCTTTTTTTTCTTTTATTATTTTATTTGTTTTCTTTGCCGAAGCAACCATTGATTCACTGCGGTCTCTTCAAATTCAACTTCTTTCATTTTTTTTGGCGCTCTTTAATGTGGTGAACAAAAAAAGAAGGGGAAATAAACAAAAACTGGTAACAAAACGCATTATTTTCGGTTTTTAAACTGTTTTTTTTTCACCCCAAAAATATATTTTTTTTCAATGAAAAAAAAGGAGGAACAAAAATGTCTAATTTGATAAAACAAAAGAAGTTGTCGTAGAACAAAATAATCACTGAAAATTAAAAAGTATAAAAGCTCAAAAAAATAGAACAAAATAAATTAGATTTATTTCACAGAAAAAAAAAGTATGAAATTATTATTTGTTTTTGCTATTTTGGTAGTTTTTGCTTTGGCATTTGCCCAACAACAACAAGATGGCGCCGTTGATGGTGCACCAGAAGTTGTTGAAATTGAAGAAGAGTAAGCTTTTTTTGAATCTCTTTTTATTTTTTATTTAAGTAATAAAATTTTAAAAATTATATCCCCATTTTTTTAGTGCTTCTGCTCCACGCTTTAAACGACAATTTGGATATGGTGGTTACGGTAGAGGCTTTGGGGGTGGATATGGAGGCGGATATGGATATGGAAGAGGAGGATACGGCGGAGGATTTGGTCGCCCTCGTACAGTTATAGTGAAAAAAATTATTATCCGAGGTGGTGGACCAATGTACGGTTAAAGCAAAAAAAATCATCTCTGAATTTTATCCCCTGACTTTAATAAAGGTTTTATTGTATATCATTTTTTGATGGAATTGTTTTTATGTATATGTATTATGATAAAAAAAATAAAATAAACATTCAATATTTTTTTAATCCAAAAATTTTGGCACTCATTAAAATAAATTAGAGTTCATCACTTTTAGTCACGTGTACATCATCAAATCGTCACAAGTGAGGGTTTTTTCATCACCCATTTTAATTTTCGTCACCACGTACGGATTTTTGGGAAATGAAAAAAAGACACTTGAAATTTTCTCGGAGGGCAAAAATGGATAGAGCAGTTGGTTGCGCGCTTTCTTTGCATGCACTGGGCAAAAAAAAGCGCAAGTTCAAACCCAGCGAGAGCACTGCTTTTTTTTAACGAATTTTTTTTGTTGTTTTTACAAGAAAATTTTCAAAAAATTTTTTACAATGATTGCTGAACCACTTGAATCAAAGGTATATTTTTTTATAAAAAAAATTTTTATAACTGCTCTCACGGGGATCGAACCTGGCTTCTCTTCAGCGTTGTGCATGCAAAGAAAACGCGTTAACCAACTGCTCTATTCCTCATACGGCCTCCGAGAAAATTTGATTGTTTTTTTTTCATTTCCTAAAAATCCGTACGTGAGCTAAAAGTTAGACAAAAGTAATAATAATAATTATTATTATTATTAGTTTCTTCTTTAAAAATGTATAAAACTAACAATAAATAAACAAGTTTTATTAATTTCCCCCTTTTTTAAAAGGTCATAAAAATTTTATGAGAAAAAAAAGTCATCACTCATTGTTTTTTTCATTGTTGTTTTGTGAGCCCAAATATTTTTTGTTCTTTGAAGAAATTTTTTTAGTTTAAAATAGTTTTTTTTGAAAAAGGTTTTTTATTAATTAATGTGCAACCAATCTCGTGCCTTTTTTTTGATCATGAAAAAGTTTATTTATTTTTATATTACTATTTTTGGAATTTTTTAAAACTATAATAATTTATTTAACAAAAAAAGGACGCAAACTAACATTTTTCGATTCAAATTAAAAATTTAAAGATGATGCAATTCAATGGTTTTGAACGTATACTTCTGTGCCTGATAGATACATAATATACAAAGTTGGAAAGATATAAATTTATTTATTTATCTAATCCAAGTATAACCCTTCCCAACAAAATAAATAAAAATCCAAAATCAACTATGCTTACAATACAAAATCCTATCACCACCCCAGCCATTCCACCGACACTTGATATAAATTGATTAAACTAAAATTATCATTTTATCATTCAATCAATCAATCAATTCTGATAACAAAAAAAACTTACAGACATTTTCGGAGATTCCAAAAAAACTTTATGAGTTAATTTTGGAACATAAACTGTTACCATTGCTAAATCTTTGTATTCTTCTAAACATGCATCTGTTTCATCATTGTTGGAAAGTTTAGAACATTGAATTGGATTTGAAAGGGATGAACCAATTTGATAATGGGATTCATATTGACTTTCTTCACATGGCGCCGGGCAATGGCATGATTCCCAATTCGAGGCATCTCCTTTCACTTTTGTCACATTTGCTACACATTTCCCTGCAAAAAAAATACTGATTGATATCTGGATTTCATAAATCTCAAGATATCCGATTATGCCACTTACATGCAGATAGATTACAACTTTGTGCCGACAATGGCATAGCATATAAAGCGACTATTAATAAAATTATTTCGCTGAAGGCCAAAAAAAAGCAAAAAATCGAAATGTTCCTCTCGATTTTCTGTGCTATAATTTAACACCTTTTTTGCACATTCTCCTCATTTTAAAAGACATCTTTTTTGATAAATTACATTAAAAAGAACTATTTTTCATTAATAAAATTTTTAACATTTGTATACTGTAGTAATATACTGTAGTAATATACTGTATGTTAAAATATTTAAACTACAGTACTTTTCGAAAATGAGGAAATTTTCTTATAGGAAATTTTCCTCATTTTTATGTTTTACCCTACTTTTTTGAGGAAATTTTCTTATAGGAAATTTTCCTCATTTTTTAAACCGTATTTTTTACTTCAACTTTGGGTTGGATCCGAACTCGGAACCTCCGTGCTCGAAACTCATTGCTTTACCCACTGCGCCATTCAGCCTTTGCATTTTTGCTGCAAAAGTAAGACTTGTTCTTTCGCGTTTTTTCAACGCGACAATTTTAATTCTTTTTACTTTTTTTTGTTTTTTTTTGTTAAAATTTATTAAATTAATTGTTTTTTACGCACTGTTTTACAAAAAATGATATTAATCAATATAGATATAATTAAATTTTTACATTTTACATTTGTTTTTCATTTTTACGGCAAAGTTATTGATTTTTATTCTCATTTTTATCACAGATTACATTTGAACAACATTTGTTATACCTTTTTTGGTGCTTTATTTTTTTATTTACATAAAACATACAGTAAAAATTTTAATAAAATAAATGCAATTTTAGCATAAAATAAATCAAAAATATAGCTTTGGATTATATCAGAATGCAACATTATGATTTTGGGGTTTTATTAAATGATAAGGAACAATATAAATTATAAATACGGTATTTTAAGGGTCCGGTTGTTTGCGCTTTTTACCTTTAACAGAGTTCTTTTCGATTACAGGTCTTTGTGCTGCTGATTTTCTTGTTGTCTTCTCTTTTATTTTTGAAGAGGATGCTTTTTCTCCTTTCAAATTTTTATCACTTTGTAAAACATCCGTAGCACATCCATCAACAGAATTCCAAATCCGACTTACAACGTCACTTTTTAAAAATGCATCAATTGCTATATTTTCTGTATCATCCGAGATTTCAGCAGTAGGTGGTGCTACAATAACATTTTCTTCTAAGCGCTTTAAAAGACTTTCGAAGCTTTCTGGAGGTGGAAGGTTTTTAAGATAATTTGGAACATTTAACAAATCTGTATATTCTTCTGGTGGAATTCTTCCTTTAACAGCTGCACACAATTGAGCATGTTTATACAAGTCAAACTTTTTTGGAGGAACTAATGTTGGAAATTTTGTAATATCGGGTTTTTGCTTAAAAGTTTAAAAGCTTTAATTTAATAATGTTACTCCGTCCTGCCTTAAACATTTTAAATGAGCAAGGATCAGCAGCGCGAGGATCATTTGCCAAAAATGTGCGAGATCGCATGAAACGTGCAATTTTCAAAATAACATTGCCATCTTCATCTTTCGAAATTTCAAAAAAATGATTGCTTTTTATTTAACCAGATGGATTTTCTGCTTCACTTTTTTTACCTGAAGCCCCAGAAGATGATAAAGTCCGTTATTTAAAGAATTTGGCTATGGAGAAAGGGTGTTATTTAGGCACAACAATTTCCATTCAAAAACTTTCTAATTTGTGCAAATTGTCATCCGATTATGATGCCATGTTATTATATCAGGTCGTTCCAAAAGTTTTTGCGTTTGGTTTTTTCTGTGGCAAATGGAACTGGGTGAATCTAAAAATCTGAAATTGTGCATGAAGGTAGCCGAGGATGTGGGCTAGATAATGTGATGTTGATTTTTTGTTATATCTAAAATTTTCATAGGATTCTGGAGCATTTTCTGTGCGAGACCCGGAATTTTCGAGTTTCTCGTGGAACGAGGTTCTGGAAAATTCGGTTTTGTGAGTTTTTTAGGTTAAAATGACCTATGATGTTACCTAAGACATTGTTACGACGAAATATTTAAGTTTTGGAACTTTCTTAATTTTTTCCAGATTTTGGGGATTCTGAATATGAAATTATGGGAAAGCTGAGATCATAAAATTTTTTCAAAGGTTTTAACGGTTTCTGATGTAAACAAAGACAAGGAACTTCAAAAGAGTTAACAATGTGATATTACTGAATGCCGAACACTGAATTCTGAAGATTCTGAAGACCGGATTCTGAGGATTCAGAAGTCAAAAAAAATTTTTTTTTCATTTTCTTATGTTTCTAGGGTAGAATATTACAGGGATTCCAAAAATAATAGTGTTTTTTACTTTTGGGGTTCAGAAGACAGGATTCTGAGGATTCAGAAGACAAAATTTTTTTCGGAATTTTTAATGTTTCTAGGTCAGAATTTTACAGGGATTTCAAATATAGAAGTGGTTTTTATTTTTGAGGATTCTGAAGTAAAATTTTCTTTTGAAAAATTTCCAAAAAAATTTTTTTTGAATTTAGAATTGTCAGAATCCCGTCTTCAGAATCCCCAAGAATAAAAACCACTTCCATATTTGAAATCCCTGTAAAATTCTGACCTAGAAACATTAAAAATTCTGAAAAAAATTTTGCCTTCTGAATCCTCAGAATCCTGTCTTCTGAACCCCAAAAGTAAAAAACACTATTATTTTTGGAATCCCTGTAATATTCTACCCTAGAAACATAAGAAAATGAAAAAAAAATTTTTTTTGACTTCTGAATCCTCAGAATCCGGTCTTCAGAATCTTCAGAATTCAGTGTTCGGCATTCAGTAATATCACATTGTTAACTCTTTTGAAGTTCCTTGTCTTTGTTTACATCAGAAACCGTTAAAACCTTTGAAAAAATTTTATGATCTCAGCTTTCCCATAATTTCATATTCAGAATCCCCAAAATCTGGAAAAAATTAAGAAAGTTCCAAAACTTAAATATTTCGTCGTAACAATGTCTTAGGTAACATCATAGGTCATTTTAACCTAAAAAACTCACAAAACCGAATTTTCCAGAACCTCGTTCCACGAGAAACTCGAAAATTCCGGGTCTCGCACAGAAAATGCTCCAGAATCCTATGAAAATTTTAGATATAACAAAAAATCAACATCACATTATCTAGCCCACATCCTCGGCTACCTTCATGCACAATTTCAGATTTTTAGATTCACCCAGTTCCATTTGCCACAGAAAAAACCAAACGCAAAAACTTTTGGAACGACCTGATACATTACTTTAACAACAGGTACAGTGTTAAGCATTTTTTATTTCAAATCACTCACCGATGGTGGCCCTAATCGGGATTCCAAGTCACTAGAGTCAAATCCGTAGTTACAAAAAAAAATTAACTTATTACAAACTTTTATGCAGGAGTCGACTCCACTCCTGCGACACTCCAACCTAGGAATTGCCCTATCGTTGATTCATTTAATTTTTTTTAATAAGTTTTTTCAGTAACAGAAACATTATTAAAAAATTTAAATTATTTTAAAAATGTACAGCGCCGTATTTAAGGGGGGGGGGCACTGGGGGCCCGTGCCCCCCCCCCGAAATTGAGGAATTTCCTTTGATGTTTTGCCGCTTCGTGTTGGCGGCGGCAAAATATCAAAGGTGTGCCCCCCCAAAATCGTTGTGCCCCCCCTGAAATTTTTTTCTGTATACGGCCCTGAAAATGTAACAGTTTCCGGCAATGTTGAATTGAAAGAACTTGCTGGAAAATGTAAGCCATTTGCCAAGAAAGAAACAAAATCAAAAGCTGCCGATGAATTCATTTAAAATCTGTGCCAATCTTTTATTTAAAAAAGTTTTTTAATCCCAAGCTATATTTTTGATTTATTTTATGCTAAAATTGCATTTATTTTATTAAAATTTTTACTGTATGTTTTATGTAAATAAAAAAATAAAGCACCAAAAAAGGTATAACAAATGTTGTTCAAATGTAATCTGTGATAAAAATGAGAATAAAAATCAATAACTTTGCCGTAAAAATGAAAAACAAATGTAAAATGTAAAAATTTAATTATATCTATATTGATTAATATCATTTTTTGTAAAACAGTGCGTAAAAAACAATTAATTTAATAAATTTTAACAAAAAAAAACAAAAAAAAGTAAAAAGAATTAAAATTGTCGCGTTGAAAAAACGCGAAAGAACAAGTCTTACTTTTGCAGCAAAAATGCAAAGGCTGAATGGCGCAGTGGGTAAAGCAATGAGTTTCGAGCACGGAGGTTCCGAGTTCGGATCCAACCCAAAGTTGAAGTAAAAAATACGGTTTAAAAAATGAGGAAAATTTCCTATAAGAAAATTTCCTCAAAAAAGTAGGGTAAAACATAAAAATGAGGAAAATTTCCTATAAGAAAATTTCCTCATTTTCGAAAAGTACTGTAGTTTAAATATTTTAACATACAGTATATTACTACAGTATATTACTACAGTATACAAATGTTAAAAATTTTATTAATGAAAAATAGTTCTTTTTAATGTAATTTATAGGGAAAAATTGATTTAAAATTTTCAATAAAATTTTGACAGCTTTTAAAAAGTAGCGAGGAGTTTTTCGATTTTTTGCTTTATTTTTGGCTTCAGCAAAATAACTTTATTAATAGTCGCTTTATATCTAGGATCCATGCAATTACACGCTTTTTGTACGGCATCTTGATAACAACCCCTCAAACATCCCTTAAATGTTTTTTTTTATATCAGTTGTATCAATTATCACTGATAAGCAAGCTTACATTTGTTGTATAACTTCCTGGATAATAATGTGCTTTAACCTTTGAAGAATCAACAATACAATCACCATATTTTCCACAAAGTCTTTTATATGTTATCTAAAATTACAAAAAAAAGTTTTTTGTTATCAGTTACAGTATACCAAAAGAAACCTTATTTGTCATAATTGTTCCATGATTTCCAGAAGCAATTTGATATCGAACAGATTCTTGAAAGATTGTTTCTTCCATTGTATGTACAAAAACTATTAAAGCAGCAGTATTTATCCAAGAAAGATATTCACTTTGTTGAAGTTTCATCCAGTGTTGTTGCGCCTCCGCCTCCGGAGGCGAAGAGGCGCCTCCCAAGTCGCCTCCGCCTCCGGAGGCGGAGGCGGAGGCGGAGGCGCATGGTCGGAGGCGCCTCCTTGTTTTTAATGCAATTTTTAATCGAAAATTTGATTATTTCTCATTATTTATGCTAATAAATTTTTTTTTAATGAGAAATAATCAAATTAATCGAAAATTTGATTATTTCTCATTATTTATGCTAATAAAAACCAATCAGAGCTGATTGATTTACTTCAAATAGTTTTTTGAAAATTTTTTAAAATATCCTTTGATTTTTTAAATAAATGTAAAATAATCAAATTGTTATATTTTTGCTTTAAATTTTTAATCCTGCGAAAGTTATAAAAAATATAGCTTATTTCCAAAAATTTTTAAATTTGAACCAGAGGCGACCCGGAGGCGCCTCCGGAGGCGCCTCCGGGTCGCCTCCGAGGCGGAGGCGGAGGCAGAGGCGACAAAAATAAAAAAGCACAACACTGGTTTCATCAAAGCTTTAAAACCACCATTCTCACCGGATTTTCGTAACTGATAATAATTTGTTGAATTTTTATGATTAAATGTAAAACAATTTCCAAGGGTAATATCATACCATTTAAACATTTGTGTCCTGAAACGATTGTTTTGAGAAAAAGGTCATATGTTTGTACAAAAATTATTACTGTATTCATGACCTTCAAAAGATGCCCATAAAAATAGATCATTATAATTCCAACTTAAAGCAGCCTGTTTTTCAGGATTTTCTTGTCCAACAATAAATGGAACGATATCTTTTATCAGGGATGGATTTGTTAACTTCTTCCAATAAATCCATTACATCTACCTCTGCTCCGCCAAGTTCTTGAACAATTTTCCATACAATCATACCTTAAAAAAAATACGTTATAGAAATAATAAAAATTGATCATATATGCAAATTTATGTATTTACTTGTTTCACAATTTTTTCCTGTAAATTCACTGCTGCAATTACAATTATATCCTTGCAACAAATCTGTACATTCTGCATTTTTATCAACTTTTTTGCATACTGTAGAATAACCATTTACTTCACAATTATTTGGTTCTAAAAATGTTCTTCTTTAAAAGTTTACAGTAAGGGAGCGTCCAGACGTGACGTCACGGGTGTTATGGGTGGGGGGTGGGGGGGGGGGGGGGGGTAAGCTAAACGTGACGCTCCTGCTAAAAAGCCGACAAAGATCAAAGGGCAAAGCGTGACGGAAGGGTGGGTGGGGTTCAAAAATTTCGATTTTATAGTGACGTCACGTCTGAACAATGCCTAATTAAAATTTATTTATTTATTTACTAATTTCACAAGATTTTCCAGTTGTTCCTTCCGGGCATGCACATAAAAAATCACACGTCAAATTTGTACAACTTCCATCCCATTTACACGGATTTGGATTACATTGATCCATAGCTTAAAAAATTATAAATTTAAAAAAAAACTTATTTTGCAAAAAAAAACACAAACAAATTTCACATTCTGCACCAGTAAATCCGCAGGGACATTGACAAATAATTTCGTCATCATTTTTTCGGCTACAAATTCCATCATTTTTGCAAGTTTTATGTTTACAAATATCAAACACTGTAATGGACAAATTATTTATTAATGATAATTTTACGGTTATAAAAATTGTAAACATACTTTCACAAAATGGTCCTGTCCAAATATTTGAACATGTACATTTTGTTGTGCCATCAGGATTGACCCCACAAATTCCACCATGTTTACATGGATTAATTTTGCATGGATCCGCTGAAAAAAAATGTTTAACTGTTTTTTTGTTGAAAATTTTAGGCTTAAAAAATAAGATTATTCAAATTTATGACTTACTTATTTCACAATTTTTTCCTGCAATATTTGGAGGGCATAAACATTGATATTTTCCATTTAAACCTTCAATACATGTACCACCATTTTTGCAGAGATTAATTTTATCACAACCTAAAAAATTTGCATATCAAACATGTTTGATAAAAATATGTTTCAAAACTTACTACAGTATTCTGCAGTGCAATAATTGTATCCTAAAATAATTAATTAAATTATTTTGAAACAAAAAATATTATTTATTTACTTTCGCATTGTTTTCCGATATATCCGGGATTACAAACACATTCAAATTCAATGCCTTGAATCTGACAATGATCATAATTAAAGCAGGGTCCATCAGAAGTACAAACTTCAATTAATTTATCGCATTTTGCTCCCGTAAATCCTGCTTCACATGCACAACTAAATCCATTAAATCCAAGATCTACACAATTCCAATATCCATCTGATCCGCATGGATTTGAGGAACAAGATAATGTCAAAAGTTTTGAATCACAACAATCACCGATATATCCGAGGGGACATAAACATTTTGTACAATTTTTATCTAATCCATATAAAATACATTTTCCATAATTTTCACATCCATTTAAACAATATACTTCTTCTTCGATGATGGTGGTGGTTTGGGGAGATGGAGTAGAAACTTTTGAGGGATCAGGAAAGAATGGAAATAAAAATGTATTAATTGGATATATCAAAGCTGCTGAAAAAATTTTTATATTTAAAAGTTACAATATACCCTCCAAAAAAAGGGTGTAATTAAATTAAACTCTATTAACTTTTTACTTCTACAGTACCCCCCCCCCCCCCCCTTCGCACATACCAATGAATAATAAAATTTGTAAGTGCCGCGGCATAATAATATTTTTTGTTTTAAAACTGTTTACTTTTTTTTCCAGCAACCCCAAATATTTATAGTCAAAAAGTTTTTGTTTATTTTTATCAATTATTTATTTTGTCACAACAAAAATTTAGAAAAAAAAGAATTTTTAAAAAAAGACAAAAAAGCGTCATAAATTTTTTTTCCATTTTTTGAAAAACTTTATTTTTTTAAAAACAAAAGCGTTCTTTGTTTTTTTCTTTAAAGCCGGTATTAATTTTGAGAAAAAAAAATTCGTGTAAAAAAAAGGTTACAGTATTTTTTATTGTAGTGTTTCAAAAGAAAAATATATTTTTTTATGCAAACTTTAAATTTTAAAAGAAAAGTTTTCAAAAAAAATATAATACAAGGAATGAATAAAAAAGTAAGTAACAGAAAAAAAAATCTGAGGCTTTTGAATAATTTAAATATATTGTTTTTTTTTGTTTTAAACTATAGAAATAAAAACTGTGTGATGCAATGTAAGAATGCAAAAAATATTTATTTCAAGATAATTAACTTTTTTTAAATTTAAAATTAAATATAAGTTAATTATCAAATTAAAATTAAATATAGAACTTTTAAGTTTAAAAAGGGCCAAAAAATTAACAAAAGTTGCGCGAAAGTGAGCGGTAAAAAGTTTGCGTCTATGGCGCAGTAGCGGAAGCGGCAGCGCATCAGTCCTTCGGTCAGAGGTTCGAGTCCAACAACTGCTTGCTTTTTTTATAAAAAAATGCTTTTATTTTTGGATTCTCCATGGTCGACAGCATATTATGTACTAAAAATAAGCTCAATCGGAGATAAAAAATATTTTTGGCGAACTTTGGAAAAGCCTTGCACGTCTCTATATAAATATTTCATAATTTTTTTTCAACATTTATTTTTTGTGTTAAAAAATGATATATTAATTAATAAATTATTAGGTTATTAAATTCTATAAATTAATTATCCTATATTATTTTTATTAACACCAAAAATACATTCTTTTTACTTCTTTTCGCCACGAGATGAAGCATATGCGTCATTGTTGGAATTGCCTTGATTGGATTTATTATCCATGCCAGCTTTATTGGCTTCGTTATTTGAATTGCCTTGATTGGCATGATGATCTTGATTCTTCTTATCCATGATTGATGAAATGAGCTGGTTGAAGTGAGTTAAGTTGTCGTGTTTTTCTGTAAAATATAATTGGGTAATAATAATAGCACACGACAAAATAAAATTTAACCCCCCCCCCCCCCCCTTGCTCGGAAAAAACGGAAATAAACGGTTTTATAATAATTATCTTCAAAAAAATGATAAAAATTATTTCTTTTTATATGTATTTTTTTTGTTGCAAAATTTGGAGAAAAGTTTACGCCCTTTGATTCCGGGGCTTTAAAAGAGTGCAGAAAAAAAACATTGGTAAACATGTTGATCGCTTTTTTGCACCTGTTTTGATTTTCTTTCTTTAAAGTTTAACAAAAAAAAAAGTTTTGTACCATAAAAACGTTTCCGTAAACAACAAAAAACTGGAAATGGTCAAAAGTCAAATATATATTTTACGTGCGCGCGTTGAACCATCTTTGACTTTTGGACATTCTATCATCACACTGCAGCAACAACAAAAAGATTTTTCAACAAATTTATATAATTAAATTCTTCTGTTGAATGGATTTAATTGGGTACGTGAAAAAGGTGGAAATGGAAGTGAAAAAGGTGGAAATGGGGGATAAAAAAGAGAGGGAAAGCAAAAATGGCTTATTTTGCTTATTTATAGCTAAAAAAAAGATTGCGAAATCGATGGTAATGTCAAATAATTGTTTGCACCCCCTGATTTCGCATTAGTGTTTTTTTTCCGTTTTATCTCCAAGTTATATATGTATTATATGGAACACGAATTTCACATTTTTGAATGCCTTTATAAAGCTCGTTTTTGAGATTTTTTGATTTATTGACTATAGAGGTGATTTTTGTATTTAAATCAAAAAATCTCAAAAACGAGCTTTATAAGGGCACTTAAAAATGTGTAATTCGAGTTCCACAGTGTTAAATCCATATAATACATATATAAATTGGAGATAAAACGGGAAAAAACACTATTGCGAAATCAGGGGGGTGCAAACAATTATTTGACATTACCATCGATTTCGCAATCCTTTTTTAGCTATAAATAAGCAAAATAAAACATTTTTGCTTTCCCCCTCTTTTTTATCCCTCATTTCCACCTTTTCCGAGTACCCGATTTAATTCAAATTTTTCAGGACTATTTTAAAAATTGTCATGCATTTAAAAAAAAAGTTTATTTTTAAGTTTTATTTCAAAATAAAAATACTACAGTAATATATATAAAAAAAAGAATAAAACAAAATATGTCGATAAAGATACTGTAACAAAAAAGAACATAGGGAACGGATTACTCGGCAGTAAAGTAAAATTCCAAAAACCTCAAAATTAAAGTAAATTTTCGTAATCTTTTAATGTGAGTACTTTAGGGGGTGATTGATCGTTATGTTCATGCTTCCAAATTTGTGTTGATGCAATTAAATCTTGTAAATAATTTGAAATATTTTCATTACCTTTTTCAAATTGTACAACATTTGTTGACTTTTTAACATTTACAACAAGTCTCTAAAAATATATTTGCATAAATTATGTCTGTATAAATATGTGAATACAGCACGACGGTCATTTCTAATTTGCATAAATTATATTTAATGAAAAATTTTTTCTACAGTTTTAAAAAATCTTTTAATTTCATTAGAGAATCCAAAAGTTTATGCAAATTAGAAATCACCGTGCCGTGTTACAGTATGCTTTTAAAAACATACACTTAAAAATTTGAATAATCGCATGGGCCGTAAAATTTCCATTAATTCATCATCCAATAAAAGGCTAATACAATGAATTTTTGTTGGCTTATTCCAAGTAAATAAAAGTTTTTCAGTTTCTGAAGTGGTACGAGTTTTAATAGGTGCACTAAAATTTATATATTCATATATT